>OX579634.1:3074863-3126162 GCA_951230915.1 Antitrichia curtipendula
AACCACAATGGTGAAATAGATTGCAAGATCTTACTCACACGGGGTCACCTGAGGAGCAAGTCAATGCTGTTGAATTCTTGTGAGTACCTTAAGTTTCTACACTAAATTGGTCAGACCAGGCCACCAGGCCACATGTCCACATGTAGCAGGTGACTCCTTTGGGGATCATGTATCCTCGAGTAGTCGAGTTCTGTGAATATCTTGTTCCAGACTTTTAGGAGAACAATCATGTCCTCGAACATGCCCATGCGATACCGCTTGAACCCCTACTGCTTCAGTTCCTTAAGGTTTGTCGACGTAAAAAATCTCAAGAAACACGAGGTGCAATATTACAGTTCCTTCCTAAATAGGCATCCTGGTCCTCGCTCTAAAACTCTCCTCACTAGAAACCACGAACATGCCAGCTGACAAAGTATACATGCATACTAGTTTCTGTATCATTTCATTGTACTGGCATTCCTATGAAGGTGTTGCTACTGTTAAAGAAACTCACATTTCATAAGCAGCACTGGCACACGGTTCTCAATGTGAACAAAAACACACCTCATATTCGACATCCGCTTATGAGAAAAAACACAATCACCAGAAAACCTATACCTAATCCAGGGACACATCAGCAACGAGGAATCTTTCAAGGGTTAAAATCACCATCCAAAAAGAGAGTTGCAGCGCAACCAAGAAAAAAACATCAAATCACATACTAAGCGTCCATCCACTATATTCAAAGAATAACGATAGCTCAAGTACGCCACATCCATGACATCACCATAGACACGCCCGCATGAATACGTCATCGAAGTCAATTCGGCAAATTTGGTATTACTCTCTCTTCGGATGTGCACCACCCAAGTCGCTGGAAGGTGCCTCAGCTCTGAGTTCCAAGCCCCACGCGGGAGCACCAGGGCCAAACATACTTACTGGATACAGGAAAGCATCATCAACATAGTAATTATCACTCAAAAATTATTGGTGCCTACCAAGAACCTCGCGGTTCCTCAAATTGAAGTGATCGAAGACGAACCGTGATCCACAACTGCTGCAAGACGCTCTGGCTTCGGCATATCCAGCCCCAGCAACATCAACACGCTCCTCCTCGCCGGCCAGCGGACCCCCCGGAATCACTCCTCTCCGATTCTCCACCTAGTGTACAGAAACTAAACGCTACCGGCTCTCGGAAATTCCGTCCGGGAACTTCGAAAGTACAGCGTCCACAACTTCATTGAGACGCCCGGGCGCGATGGATGGTCGACGAGTGGGCTGCCTAGATCGTCACCGTGGACCCGGCCACGATCTCCAGAATCTCGCCCGTGATCTTCGCTTGACGTTGCCTGTTGTACGAGATCGACAGAGCCTTCTTCAGGTCCGCCGCATTATCCGACGCGTTGGTCATGGCGTTCATCCGCGCAGCCAGCTCGCTGGCGACGGAGTCCTGCAGCGCGCGCAAAATCTGGCTGTTCAGGTACAGCGGCAGCAGCGCGTCCAGAATCTGCACCGGCTCCTGCTCGAACGTCAGCACGCCCGCGAACTGCACCGTCTCCGTCCGAATCTCCTCCCGCTCCACCGAGAATTTCCCCTCCTTGGTCGTCAGACGGAACATCTCGTCCTCCGCCGCGTCCACGCAGTTCCCGTTCACGTCGCACACCTCGCCCTGCGGAGACAGCGGCAGCAGCGTGTGGATGATGGGGTCCGACTTGATCAGCGACACGAAACGCGTGTACAGCAGCTCCACCTTGTCCACGTCCTCCGACACAAACAGCGCAAACAGCTCGTCCGCGATGGCCTGCGCCTCCTTCGTCGTCGGGGCGTTCCCGGCCTCCAGATACCTGTCCACGGGAATTTGCGGACGTCGCTTGAAGTAGTTGTTCCCCTTCTTCCCGATGCTCACCACCGTGTACTCCACGCCGATGCCACGCAGCTCCAGCATCCGCGCCTCCGCCTTCTTCAGCACGTAGTTGTTGAAACCCCCGCACAGGCCCCGGTCGCCCGTGATCACCACCAGCGCAATCTTCTTCACCGGACGCACCTGGACCACCAGCCGCGCACAAGTTCAGACTAATTCCACCCTAATCTCGAAATCCAATTCCCTCCCTCCAATTCGCCACCCACCACGACACGCAATGCACATTACGCGTCCCAATCCATTCCACGGGACCGAATGCGCACAGCTCCAATTCCCCGCTCCCCCACGCCATTGCCATTGCCAATTGCCAATTGCCATTGCCAATCCACACATCACACACATCATCCACAACCCAGGAATCCACAATTCAAGAAATGACACTCACATTGGTCAGCGGAATGTCGATGTCCTCGGTGGCCAGCTGCTCGTTCACATTGAACAGCACCTTCACCAGATTCTCCGAGAACGGACGCCCATTCACCACGGCCTCCTGCGCGCGACGCACCTTGGCGGCGGCCACGAGCTTCATGGCGTCCGTGATCTTCTGCGTGTTCTTCACCGTGGCAATTCGGTCGCGCAAGTCCTTCATCCCGGCCGTGACCACGGAGCTCCCGCGCCCCTCGCGACGCGCGACGCCGCTGTCCAGGCAGCCCGCGGGCTCGGAGCCGCGCAGGCCCAGGGAGCGCGCGGCCAGACCCTCGAAGGAGGCCATCTTGAGGGAGGAGCCGCAGGCGAGCGAGGACGCCATCGCTGGCGGAAACAGAGCAGCAGGCGCCGAAGGTGGAAACCTCTCAGCTCACGACAATCGAAACGAGGTAAAGCTTCCCCTCAGGAATGCGCAATGTGTGCGACGGATCGGATCGGCAACGGGGTGGGTGGGTAATCGAAGGAGCCGAACGAGGGGTAGGCAGGGAGCCTGGGGCTCAGGCTGGCTATGGAGGGCGAGGGCGCCTTATCCAGCTGCAACGCTGATGATCGGATGGCGGGGGACAGGGCTTCGACCTGGAGGGAAGCTTTTCGACCTTTTCCTCGCATCGTGGCTGGGAAACCAGTTGGCTACGAGAAAGCCGGAGGGTTGAGCGTGCACTGAACTGAATTGGGTTGCACGAACCGAGTACCCAAATCTCTTCAAATTGTACCAAGGTAAGTACACCTGATTGACCTCATTGCATCACATTAAATATCTTATCTTCATTTCAGAACGTAAATCTAAAGTTGTCATTGCTTTCTTAGAGCATGCCCCCGGTCTTGTAAAATGCAAGCCAATTTGCAAGCCAGGGATGATGGGTCGGCCCACCCATAGCCTTTTAAGAGGCCATGGCCACCCAATCGGCTACGTCCACATTCACAAATCAAGTCCTTGTTTGGTGAAAAAGTGCAAAAGGTGCTTGTCTCATGCGGTTTGCAAGCCGTTTTGCAAGCCGTCCCTTGGCTTGCAAAAGAGCCTGGTTTTGCAAGCCACCGAAGGCTTTTGGCTTGGCCTCTTAACAAGTTCATCCATTATGCAAGACATGTGGGGCAATTTTGCAAGCCGGTGGCAACAAGTCATCCGTTTTACAAGACAGGTGGGCATGCTCTTAAGAGGCCCGGCCAAAAGTCTCCGGTGGCTTGCAAAACCGGGCTCTTTTGCAAGCCAAGGGGTAGCTTGCAAACCGGCTTACAAACCGCATGAGACAAGCACCTTTTGCACTTTTCCACCAAACAAGGACTTGATCCGTGAATGTGGACGTAACCGATTGGGTGGCGATGGTCTCTAAAGAGACTATGGGTGGGGCGACCCATCATCCCTGGCTTGCAAATTGGATTGATTGCCTTGCATTTTACAAAACGCGTGAGGATGCTCTTATTCAAGTGATGGAAATCTCATTTGACAAAAATGATTTCCGTATTCCAAAGGTTTTGGTTCTGAAAATCTTTTAAAATGGATGAATATAGTGATGCAGTGAATTGAGGGTTGCAATTAGATGTATGAACTTCATATGCATTCATTACATTATAGAACAACAATCTTGAATCATGCAAGATATATAATTGCCAAAATGTATACTTGTATTGTTGAATGGTTTTAGATTGGGATGCTTTGTTAGATTTCAGTGGAATTGAGTCAAGGTTGGTTGATGCAACCTTGCATTGCATTGAGGCATCGAAAAAAGAATGGTAATAAGTTGGTTTACCCATATTTAACCAATGATTGTTTAAGGTATCACATTTTGGAGTTCACAAGACTTCAAAGTTAATTAAGAGCTTGATAATCTTTTGATTTTGGAATTTAAGAAAGGCGCATAGTTATTGAAGTCTATTTAAACTCCCAATGGACTAAATGAACTTCTTTGAACTTTTTGAAAATTCAGACAAATTCTAATGGTGATAGATTATTGAATTGAGCATGAAATCTTCAACATGGCTCTCAATCATCTAAAGCTTTGTTTCATGTCATTTCAATAAATATTGCTAAAGTTTTATGATTGTTTTCATTTTCATTTTTGTGCACACCAACTGGTATCTTCTTCATTCTTTGTTGCATTTTCAATTATATGAGGAAAGACCTCAAGACCTCACAAGCAATACATACTAATTAATATCTAAAGACAAAGATTTATCAAAGAAATTCAATTTAGAATGAATTATTTATTGGAAAGTGTTGTTGGTATTTTACTCTAGATGGATTGTGTAGCTATTCTCAAATTACAAATGCATTGTGCAATTGTCTCAAAATATGTTTTAAAACTAAACGAACGCCATTTTTATACAAGGTTATGTCCATTCGTTTAACCCCTAAAGGATCAAGGCACATTTTGGATAGAAATTGTAAAAACTGACACTTTTTAGGACAATGAGAAAATAAATTGAATTAAAAAAACAAATTTTAATTCAAAATTCAAATGTAAAAATTTGTACTAAACTATTGTAGGAATGTATGCAAATTTCTCAAAAACTTTGACCACACAAATTGAAAGGATTATAATGTTTAAACTTAGAAAAAAAGTTTTTTTTATCCCACCTTATTCGATAGGGCCAACAAAATTTAATTCCTCCTAGAATGAGATTTTTATACTTGACATGGTTATTTTTTTGACATTTCCATCTTCTATCATATAAGTTAAATACTTGCCAAATTTCAGAATTAGAAGAATAGTTTTGCACATGCTACCTGAAGCTACTCAAGTTGCCTAAAAAATTCAGGGCAACATACCTTTTGATTTGAGCATCCAATTGGAAGAAAAATCATCTTCCCACTAAAGAAAGTATGTATTCACACTTTGTGTCAAAATTTTGTGAACATCTAACCCAAATTGACTTTGTGTGTAATTGCCTAAAACCTCTCTAATATATGTTGAACAATCACTTGGTCCTTTGGAGTTTTACAAGTGCACTTGTAGTGTTTCAATGAGCAATAATGACAAATTTAATGAATTTATACAAATATTTTGGAATGACTTTACATTTTTGGATTAAAAAAATAATGTGGAACAATTGTAAAAATGTCTTCAAAGTACATAGAAAGTGAAGTATCATTAAGTCTTAAAAAGTGTACCTTTTCTATCACATAAGGTACACATTTAACTATTAATAAATCACCTCTATTTCATGCTTAATTACATTTTAAAGACTTGGTTTTAATAACCTTCAAGTAATCATATTCTATGATTAGCTTGATAGACATACCTTTATATATATAACATACTAGTTCGATAGCCATTCAAAAATTACCTTTGGCTTTAATTCAATAGCTAAAAAGATTTTAGTCTTCAAATTACAAAAATAACATGATAGTGAATAAAATGGTATATTAGCATCATAGGATTCATAGCAATAAGTCTTTTACATGGATTCTTGTAACCTATATAGAATTTTATTTTTATTTAGTTCAATGAATGCTCTAATTGTTAGTTCAATATTGACAAATAATAGATCCTTCAAATGTACTTTAATCCCAAGTATCTAGTATAACTTCTTCATTGCCAATTCTAATAGATTCATTTTTCTTGGATACTCCTTTTTATCATCTTCATCATTAGAGTCATCACTTGATTAATCCAAATCCAACTATACTTCAAATTCAATTTTTGGGGTTTACTCAAGAATAGTTTCTAAACCAAAAATAGATAATAGTTCTTAATGTTGAACTTCTTGAACTACATTTTTTTCCAAATAACTTTCTTGAGCCTCTTAATACATATTTTACATGACTTTTGCTTCTTGCTTCTTTGATTTTTTAATAATTCTTTTACATATGTTTTTTCTTTTTCTTTTCATGCCTAGTTGTAGGTGGATTTGGCTTATTGCTTGTTGTCATTAGGATTTATATTGCTTAGAAAATTAGAATTTAATTTAATTAACAAATTTGAAAGGCACAAAAGAAATTTGTAAGGAAGGATATTATTATTTTTTATACTTAATTCCAAATTTTGTCAAATACTATCTTCCAAATCATTATTAATCCCTAAAGGTCCAAACACTATTTTTTCGCAATATAGCAATTTTGGGCAACTCACTACAAATAGAGTTTTTATTTTTTTCTTTGAAAATTTCACATAACTCATGTGTACAAGGGTAGCTTTAAGGCACAAAATATTTCATAAGTTTTGACCACATAATAAAAAAGTTATTGCATGATATGTAATTTTCATAGCTCGGGCAGCTCAAAAAACTTCTTTAAGAATCACTTTTTAAAAAGAAACTTCTTTTAAAAAAAAATAGAATTTTGAAATTGTCTCTCTAGATGTATTTATACGCGAAAAGCTTTGAATCATTCCATTTTGATTAATGAAATGAAAGTTATGAGGAATTTTAATTTGTAGGTAGGTATATACAAGACATCTATAAAGAAGTTTTTTGAGCTACCTGAGCTATAAATATTAAATATCATGCAATAAATTTTTTATTATGTGGTCAAAAGTCATGAAATTTTTGTGCCTTAAAGCTACCCTTGGACACATGAGTTATATAAAATTTTCAAAGAAAAATATAAAAATTCTATTTGTAGTGAGCTACTCAAAATTGCTATATTGCCAAAAAAATGGTGTTTGGACCTTTAGAGATTAATTATTTAATTCATTTCTTACTAATGTATAAAATTATCAACAAGTTACTAGTAGATTATCAATAATGTACTAAAAGCCAGAGTTTAGAATCACTAAACGTAGGGTTTCATGTATGAATTCATCCCAATGCTCAAAGTTTCTTGACATTGATGTACACTCATTGATCACTTGGGTAATTTCTTCTACCTGTGTAGAATTTTGTAGAAGTCAACCTTCTTTCAATGTTAAACATATATATCCAATATCTTAGGGGACCCTTATAATATTTTGCATGGCTTTTTGAAACCTTCAAGTGATTCTTTTCAATTATATATGCAATTTTTTGAAGCCTCTTAATAACCCATAGGATTTTTTATTGCCTCTTGGAAGTTCTTAGTTTTTCTTGAAGAAACTTTGAGACATGATAGTGATAGTATATATCAAATGTAAAAGAAACCTCAATTTTGCCAATACGAGACTTGGATACTCTTGTACTTTATTTTAAATCTATAAAGTTTGTATCACCTTTATATTTTTTTCATTCTTGTTGTTTCCTCTACCTCAAGTCTATTTTTTTTATATATGTTGTGGACTAAAAATATTTATTGCATTCATCTTTCTAGTAGAAACAAGACTCTAGAGTTCCAATTGCAATGTCCATCATATTTAAAGAATTTATGGCAATATTCATTGGTTTTTATTAGTAGAATTTTCAACAATTAACTTTCACCTTTTTTTGTGCCTAACTTTTAGAGATAATTTTGTTAGGAGTGAATTTTCAAAGAATAAAATTTTCAATGCTTTATAATAATCCATGTTTTATTTCATTTAAAAAAAATTATTCCAAGGATCACAATACTCATAATACCAGTCCATTTTTAGACAAAACCAACAAATGTTTCTTGCAACGGACTATAACTAGTTGTTGTAGTGTCCTTCATATATATAATAATAATAGTAGTAGTAATAATAATAATAGTAATAATAATAATAATAATAATATTATTATTATTATTATTATTATTATTATTACTATTAACAATAATTGCTAGCCATACAAAATTACAAAATATATAATTTCAAATGGGTCACAATAAAATACTAATCCAATCTTCTAAAGAAAGCTTCAAGATAGTTGTATGGATAAATGAATGTGAAAACTTGTAAAAATGGTGTTGTTCATGTTGAATTACCAGTTATGCCTTTCAACTTTTGGTGTTATGTTCACAAGATTGTTGAGAGCATCTATAAAAAATTTCAAACCAATTGGACCTATATATCATGGTTGCTTGAAATTGATTGTCCCTATTAAAAAAGGAATTTCCTTTTGAAGCATCACTTTTTAAATGTGACTTGGATTGTTGTAAAATATTTTAGGCATCAAGCTAGTAGTGAAATATATATCTTTAGATGTGTTTTGGGGGATCTAGAGGGCCGTTTCAGGCTTGTTCCCGGTGTTGTTTCTTCCAACAATTAAAGAACGGCCGCCATCAGAAAAAAAAATTTAAAGAAAAAAAAAAAAAATCTTTAAAAAAGAAATCTTGAAAATGAAAAAAAAAATTGAAAAAAAAATTTGAACTTTTTTAATTAAAAAAATGACGTGGCAATCTCTCTGCCACATCAGGCAGCTGCTGCGGCGCAGTTTTCAGAGTCTGGGAACCCAGGGACACCTAGGGGAACTCGCGGCCCTCCACAGGGGCTGAAAAACATCTAAGCTAAACCTGCCTATGATAGGCAAACCACCCATGACAGGCACCTACTGAACCCCCCCATTACGGTCTTTTGTCAATCTATGAGAAACTTTTTCTTAAAAATGGGATGAAGACTGCATAAGGTTGATTTGTAGTTGTTATTAAAGCCTTGGGATATGGTTATGAAGTTATTAGTAACTGTTATGAACACTTACACCAATCTAGTCTAAAACTGGTAGTAAAAAGTAGTTTTTTTATTTCTTCATGTCATGTCCATGTTAGAAAGTCTTGTAGCCATCTTAGAAAATGTTCTGACTGTTTTAGGTGGGAAGATGACCACCATGGAAACAATTTTCTGCTGATTTGGGGTAGTCTACAGACTCTTTTGGGCTTACTGGACAGTACACTTCAAAAATTCACAAAAAATTCATATTTTATCCAAAAAATAAAATTCCAGTTGCTTTCTTCATTTCTCACATGTGTCTTTGTATGGAAAAAAATTTGATTATTTTTGCTAATGGCAATACAACAAATCAGTCATTCTGCCTGTCATAGGCAGGTTTACCTTAATGCTTGATAAAAATTTCACAAGAATTCAACAAATATTGCACAAGGAAGGGCCTAGTACCCAAAAGTGAAAAATGACATGACGTTATACCTCAAGGGTTAAGTTCTGAATTTTGTCTTTTGAAGGCACTAAGGTAGGCACCCCCAAAATGGCACCTGACCTTAAAGCGCCATCTACAGGTTGTGTACATTTCCAAAATCAGTTATGTACCTATTTGGATGGAGCGCTTTCAGAAACAAACTTTGACCCTTAATAACTTTTGCATACGATGTCCAAATGCCACGTTCTCTGGTGCGTTGGAACCACCTTTCACTTGCCAACAAGAATATATGAAAATTTGACCAGTCTAATAGTATTAACTAGTCTCAGTAGCAAAAAGTGGCGGTTTTGGGTGTACCCACCTTACATCTATTTTTTTTGCCTCTGTACCAAATGATAAGCATTTTGAATGTTTTCCATTTAGTACCTTCAACGAATTCTTTTATTTTTATCTTCAAGAGCCAAGAATCTCCTTCTGAGAGTGACGGCCATGGATTTGGTTTTCCACATTTTGCTTTTGAAGAATGCGGCATGGATCCTTCCCATTTCTTTTATACCGCACCTACTTCTTAGCTCATACGGCTTGGAGTCAGATTCCTTTGGTGTGGTTTCCAAGACCTTGGCAATCGTGCAGTCGAAGGTGGACATGTTTCTCATTCCAATCATGGCGGTTAGACAGTACGTGGTGTTTCTGAAGCCATGATCTGCTCTCAAATTCCCATGCGATTGGATTTTGAAGGAGCAAAAGCATGGAGACAAATGAATGACACCCTGGGTATGTACGTACTGTAGTGTGCCCAAAAAATTGAGCTGCATTTGAGTATTTTTCCCGCATGTGGTGCCGTCAAGAAGTACGTCACCATATCAGTATCGCATTTCTTGGCCATTTCAACAATAATTCTGTGCGTATACAGGCTGGACACGCATTACAAAATGTTTAATAAATTCGAAAACTTCTGGTAGTTTTTGTGCTAATGACTTCTTGCTACAGTAATTATCTCTGAAATTTGTTTCGAACATCCAAACCCTAGCTACACAAAAAACTATCGTATTCAAAATCATACCAGATACGTCAAGAAGTGAACCACTTCGAGGGTTTATGGAGGGTTTAAGACAAGCATAAGGAGCAGAACTTCCAGCAGACGTTGGTTAGAGCTGGACGTTGGACTTCTCTAGCTAGCCAGTTATCTGATGTGAGGCATCTCAAAGCTTTAGTTAGTTGTTGGAACAAGGTTTTGTAGACTGAGCCTTGTTGAAGAAATTCTAATTCTACCGTGTTGGGATTGTTTGGCTCTAACATCCGTGGAAATCAAGTAGACAAATGCAACCCATCATTCTGTAGAAGAAGCAGCTATTACTTTCAAACAACTTACAATAGACAGTTACTAGAGTAGTCATCAAACTGAGGTTTCTGTATTGAGAATTAGATTGTTTTGTAAGTTTTACTGCATATCATGTGCTGCTTCTTGGAAAGTTCTGGTGACGGCAAATGTATTGTGAGGGAGCACGAGGCACTGGTAAGGACATCGTAAGCAGCAGAGATTTGTGGAATTTTATTTAATCAGGTGGGATGCCTACATTGTAGATGTCAGATACAGTATGTACCCATTGGAGTATACTTCAAACATAATGGTGCACTGTAATTTCCGTTTTCTGAAGTATATTCTGAAAACCTCATCACTATTTGCAACTCACGAGTCTTTATTAATGTGCATTTCAGCACAATATCCCCTCCGACCTGAGAGCTACGCACTAAGATCAGGAGACAGTCTTTCAACTAAATGCAGGTCATGCTGATTTTTGTTTAAATATGTGCTCTTTGTAGGCACATTACATTTCAATCTTTAGAGTTTAGTTGTGTAATGGTGTCAAGACGACAAATGTGGAACCTGCAGAAAAGATACCTTGCTCTTACTCTCCAATCCTTTGAAGAATTCAAATCAAGGAGAAGGTGCCTCTTTGAGCAAGAGCAGTTGATTTGTGTTCACTGAAATGCAAGTTTGAAGAGTTGAATCTTTCTTTCTGAGTGTGGCAACTAAGTCAGTGGCTACTTTGCAAGTGTTTCTATCTAGCTACTGCAGAAATGCATAATTTTCATAAGTCTATTGTTATATAACCCTCAATACAATCTTCTGTTTGATCCGGATTGACTGAAAACTTGAAAATCATATTTGCTAATTGTAAAATGCCACTATTTCTACAACCACATATCATAATTTCGCTCGATACCAGAATTTCATGATGATCATTCTTTAAAATCAGAGGTCTCAACATGCTACGATTGCTTTGAAGGCATGCTTTTGTTTATTTGTCGAGCACCAACATTCTTTACTCCCTCAAAGCTAATGGCTCTCCCCTCTCAGAGTTTTTGACTTCCTGCTCAAGTGTAAATGTGCGTAATAGGCAACGGCTTCCAACATTTCTGTTGGATTTCTGTCGAACATTTTCAAGAAGAGTCCTTATATTGCACAAGTCAGATTCTATTAGTGCCGATCTCAGGGTCGATGGAAACTGTACCTAATTGCGAGCCTGTTGCAAAATTGATCCTTGCAGATTCTTGCGTAAAATGTACACCTTGGTTGTTGATTTTGGATATACCTACAATCAACACTCGATAAATTCCTAGTTTATTCATCCTCAAAATACATGCTCAAAAAATTTTGCAGTCTTTTTTCAATTGTCCACAAGATCCAACTGAAACCAACCAAGGAGATTGGCTATAGAAGCATGCTTAGATGCATGTTACCTTAGAAAACATATCCACTTGTCCCTTGCTAGAAATCCTCAGTCGCTATTGACCAAGTCTATGATGAAGTTGTTTTAAGACTCTACAACAAGCTTTTGTGATGAAGGGCATCTTTAGAAGGACAGGTGGACATGCTCTACTGTCTTTGGAGATATTAATGAGCCCTTCCTTAAGATTTGAGACCAAGCCAATGAAATCGGAAAACAATTGAATGCTCTCCTTGTCAAGAGCTTGGGAATTGGTCTCAAGAGCCTTATATGTGCATCCCAAACCCAGAGAGTGGCGGAGGTGACTTGGCGCCTCCTTGCCATAATTATGAAGAAATTTTCTTATGATCTCAACCCCCAAAATAATCGTTCTCGTATCTTTGAGAACTGAGCTCGGCCTCAAGATGCGAATGGCAAAAATTTAACTTCTAAAAGTATTTTGATTAGTAATATATTTTGATTACCGGAGAATGCAGGACACATGCACTTATAAAGACTAATTTCAATTACATCGACCCCATTGCAAAAGTATGCTCGCATTTGCGTTGCATTTGGACGTGGAACATACGGCACCCAAACAGTACAAATGTTTCATGCTTTCACCCTCTTAAAAATCTGAAATTGAATCCAATTTGCATCATTTTGGGGTGGACCCTTAAGCGCCCTCAGTGCCCCACGCGTGCATCCAACTCTTCAAGATGCCTTCTGTTCCAGCTTCAATGCACTCTCGTGTACTGTACAGTACCCGGCAAGTCTAATTCGTCCACCCCTGCTACTGCTGAAATTCAGCAGTGAACTTGGAACTTGGAAATGCCACCAGTGGCTCAAAAATCCATGGAATTGCAAACCGTAAATTGCATTTGGAAGATATTGAAGTCTAGTTTTATAATATAATGATTTATTACATTAAAAAAGTCAAAATATACAACAATAGGGCATTTAGTGACACACTATCTACCACTTAGTACTACCGCCCCCTGCATTGATTATGGCCTTCATTCGGCAAGGCATGCTAGCAATGAGGATATCGAGAGTCTCCATGGGTACGGCTTTCCATGCCCTCTCAATGCTTTTGACCAATTCATCTTTGTTGTTTGGTCTGGTCTCATTTTGTACAAAGTCTTTTAAAATCATCCATACATTCTCTGTAGGATTAAAGTCTGGCGAGTTTGCAGGCCATGTAATCTTCTGAATCTTATGCGCTTCTCGCCATTGTCTTGGTAAGGTAGAGCGATGCACTGGGGCGCCATCCTCCATGAGCAAAAGACTTTGTAGATCATCATGCATAAAATAAAAGCCACTCAATCGCCCCTCATACACAACATCCACAAAATCAGCACTCGTCCGTCTATCAAATGGCATAACAACAATGGGGCACTTCTCGTAACCTGTAAAAGCACCCCAAATCATGACGGATGTGCGGCCGGATTTGAAAATGGGCGCTAAGCAATCCTGTGAATAACGTTTGTATGGTCGCCGCCAAACCTTCACTTGCCGTGAATTCTTGCCAATCTCGAATGAGGCCTCATCTGTCCATATTACATTCATCCAATCCGATACTTCCCAAGCTTGATATTTTTTGGCAAATGTCAATCTATGAGCCTTGTGCTTGTTACTAAGAAATGGCTTCTTTGCTGCAACGCGGTTATGAAATCCTATACGTTTAATCTCTTTTCGTAACGTACGCACACAAACTTTCTCGGTCATCTTTTCTTTGATAGATACAAGCGGAATGCGTCTATTCTGTGTAAGAATGTGTCCCAACTCCCTTCTATCTCGATCAGTTAGTTTGCAACGCCGACGTACAACCTTACGAGTGACCACTGTTCCATCATTGCGGAATTTCTTCAAAACGTACTCAATAGTGGAACGTGGTATGCCTAACTTCACAGCAATGCTACGTTGTGACAAACCGGAATGACTCATTCCAACTATGACACCTTTTTCCTCTATACTCAAACGTCGACCTCCCATTTTTGCACAATCTAAACAGAAGAAAATACACTTCAAAATGCAAATGTTGATGAAATTAGAATGTAGTCTCTAACCTGCAAGACATATCAAGACACAACATGAGTGATCTATTGCGTTACACAGTTGAACATATCTAAACATACCTCTAAATGCCAAGTCTTTTGCAATGCATTTCGAAATTTCACTTTCAGTTAGAAGAACTTGAAGTATGCACAGGGATTGAAATGCATCTCAATTCTGAAACACTCAAAAAATGCTTCACAGCATGAATTTCGAAATCTTGGCAATGCTACACTGTCACACAAGCATTCCTACTTAGTGGCAATCACAGTATACCAAAACTCACCAATTGAGCTTGAAGACATAAAAATCAGCCCTCACATCAAAATTGCTTGCATTCACAAGGTTTGATAACAACTGCTCTCTAACAACTATTGCCTAGCAAGAGAATGATGAAATAGAAATCCATGCATTGAACATCTCCAAGACAAAAATTTGAGTTCAATGAGTTCATTCACAAGCTCCATTTGTACAAAATTTCAGTTCAGTTTGAGCAAATCTGAGATCTCCATGTGCATCGATGATTCTAGAAGTTGTATGCTGGAGTTCCCACCACAATGATACATGGTTGTTAATTTAGGATTTCCACCAAGATTTTTCAAGTATCTCATTAAATGCTCAGTGACACTTGTAGTTACATTAGTGATTAACCTAATGTCACTAATTTTAGCTTCTAATTCGAACAGGTGGAGAAGCGGAAGCGCTTCGAAGTACCAGGAGTGACTTCGGAGAAGACTCAGTTTGGTGCAGGGTGGACGAATCAGACTTGCTGGGTACTGTACAGTACATGTGACAGCACCTCGCAGCAGTCTACACGAGTTCAGGTACTTAACCCTGGAACGCCGAGGACGCCAATTTTTGGCGTTTGGATGATTGTGCAGTCATCTGTACATCATCAGGAAAGTGCCCCCGACTCCACTCGTATAGATGCAGTATTGCAGAAGGGGCTATACTAGCTAATATTCTTGCAGTATTGCATGTAATATTGCACTCATACAAAGACAATAACAATTTTTTTTTTAATTATAATATTACGTTTATATTGTATTAATATTTTGTTTCTTAAAAATACAATACTTACTATTTAAATATTTTTCATTTGCAAAATGTCAACAAACACTCCTTTCTTAATACTTTTGCAGTACTGCATGTAGTATTGCGCTTAAATTTTTTAATTAAGTGCAGTACAACATTTGTATATACTAAATATTGCTAAATTGCAATACTGCAAGAGTATTAATTAGGTACTCTACTGTTAAGCCTCTCCACTCGTACAGATGCAGTACTGCAAAGATATTGAAAAAAGTAGGCTCATTTTCGTAATGATTGCTTGGAAAAAAAATTTCATCCATTTTATTTTTGTTCACCCTCTATGGTGGATTACAAAGAGTGTATAGTTGAATTTGTAGTCATGCAAGTGTCTATCTTCACATAAATGAGAAGTTATTGAAAAAAACGGATCACAAAATATGCTATTTTAGTGTATTTTGGGAAGTTGTTGTTCCTTGCTCTAAGTCTGAAATTTCTCCACAAAAATGATATTTTTTGAGTTTGAGCCCAACTAACAAAATGAAGGTCATCTAATCTAGTTTCTTCTCCAATTTCAATTTTGAAAAAATTCTTAATATTGCACATTTTATTGCAATTTGAACTTTGGGTGTGTTTTCAATGTCTATTATTTTCTAATTATAGAATGAGACGGAAATTGAGTTTACACCATGATGTTTGTCATTGTAATATACACACATGGTGAAATTTTCATTTTTTTTGAAATGATTTTCTATTTGATGTGATTTTCTTCTCTTTTTCTTCAAAAATTCTCAAAAAAATCTAAATTTTTTGTGAAGTAAATAAAACATGTAATTTCATCTCTGAAAAATAAATTAAATTTTTTTCATACATGTCTAGTTGCAAAATGGCAGCAAATTGAGTGATAGGCACTGAGGCCTAAAATCAGTGGTTATAGGTCCGTCATTTAGGGGTTAAGCAGGAATTGAGTTCCAAAGTGCACCGAAAAGGCCAAACCTGCAACAGTGCACATACGATGATGTGTCCATTAGGCCAGAGAAGCAGGCAATAGTTTTCCGGACTCTTCGCTCGATCCAGATCGAAGCTTAGCTGTTTTTCATAAGAGTGTTACAAAAGGAAAGTTTATCGATTCTGTTTCTAGAATTCAGTTGATCGACACTTGTCTGGTTGATGGACCCTCCTGACGGACCAGTGGCGTGCATGGTCAAATTGGTAGAAAAATATGGGAGTGACTGTAACTTATACTACACAAAGTCACAAACCGGTTCTATTACTGTGGGCTACTAGCTGTAAGTTTTCCAAGAAAAAATTGCAATATCCCTCAGGAAAGTAATGCAAGGTAAGTCGGTCACATCATGCACCATAAATTTGTGTTACGGTTGCCGATCTCCAGTACTATACAGTACAGTCCCAGTCTTCGGACAAATCCACTCCACACTTGCTCACCCATATTTTCTCTCAAAACTGAAACTGTTCCCCTCTCCGAGGTCAAACAAACCCTGAATAGCCTCAAGCTTTCCAGAACATGCCGTACACAACAGAGGAAGAATCCCCATAACATTATTAACCTTCCCTGGGGAGGTCCCTTTTGGTCGCCCAAAATCAGGAGCCCTCAACAGTACCCTCCCCAATGACAGCTTCACCTCTGCCAGCTTCACCTCTGCCCAACCAATCACTTGCGCAGCATTATAACTAAACTCTCCCCCCGGTATATAGGAGGGAATTATACCTCCACATGAGGGGGACGAAACCAAGCCCGTTGCTATGGACATGCCCAAACAAACAGCTTCGTCCATTCTCAAGAAATAACGCACAGAAAACTGACTGTCGAGACTTCACCACGCACTGGAAGGTCGGAGAAGCTCTCCGAACGGGACATTAGGGTTATTGTTCGAGTGGTCAAGCAAAACAGGAGGCCAACTTGGGCCGAAATCACCAACCTCTCGGCAGTCCAAGTAGGTGATGCGGTGATTAGACAAGTACTCCAAGATTCTGGACTACAGAGCAGGTCGCTCGCAAAAAAACATTTCTTTCACCAATACACCGAGAGAACATAAGGACTGGACTGTGGAGTAGTGGAAGAACGTCATCTGGACAGATAACCTTGGCAACCTTATCAAAATTGGCAGAAACTCTCGGCAAATTCGCGTTTGGCGTACCACCTCAGAAACATATCAACAAGATTGCTTAGCCCCAACCTTCCAAAGTGGCAAGACATCAGTGATGATGTGGGTTGCTTTCTGCAATAATTTGAAATTCGCTTTAGGGTTTTGGATGTACCAGGAAGGCAGACTGCTCAAGATTTTGTGGACATTGTCTACTAAGGGGCCACTGAGAGAATTCTCGTTACTGGACCCTAGGGCAATTCTCATGGAACATGGTGCTCCAGTGCATCGTAGTACAGCACCAAAAACATGGAGAGAAAATCAAGGATTACAGAAGCTAGAATGGCCAACACAATCACTGGATTTGAACTCCATAGAAAATATGTGGGTCATGATGAAAAATGCTTTGCAGAAACGCGCAATGACCATCAAGAGAGTCAAGGATGTGAAGAAAGCTCTGCAAGAGATCTGGAAAGAGCTAGACATGGAAAATCTTGCAACCTTTGGTTGCAAGTATGCCTGCAAGACTTACCGCAGTGATTGAAGCCGAGAAAGGAGCAACGCGAGGGTAGATTCGGTGCTCAAAGGTGCTCGAATAGCTGCCCAAGTGGCTCAAGATTTTGTAAGCATGCTGATACGAACACCCTAAGTTAGAGCTTTATCAATACAAAGTTTGAACGAGCTGTTGCATATGTTGGCCGTGCTACAATGCTGCATATTTGGTGCGAGCGTGGGGGTTGCGAGGGCCAAGCATTATGAGTTTGTCCGAAGACTTTCCGACAAGGACTGTACAGTACAGTGGGGGTACAGTTCATTTACGAATTTTTCAGTCAGTTTTCACTAAAGTTCAGCAATTTCAGAAGCTCTAGCGTGCTCAAAAAAGAACCAATTTTGAAACTGCATATTGCGTTGGAATTGCAATGAAGTGTACTTTCAACTTCAAAACAAGTGAAAAATGAATAATATAAAATTATACAACAATTTGGATTCCTTTTATATACTATCTACCATTTTATTGAGAATCTTTGGAGGATAGTCAAAGATTTTTTTGCAGTTGGGTGAAGAACAAGCAAGAAATCATATAAGCAATTCAAGTGGTATGGGAGTAAGTATCTCTAAAGCAATTGTGAAGGTTCATTTCTTATATGTACCATTGAGTATAAGTTGTAATTTTCACAAATGTTGGCAATAGTACATAGTGTATAGAAAACATCAAACTCTTTGTGTGATTTTCAATTACATATGTGTGTTTGTAATGATGGTAAATTAGACTTTAGTGTGATTCAAAATTCAAAAATTCCGTTCATTTTTTAGCACACATAGGCCTCCCAAAATTTGTAATTCAGCTGTAGCCCACTGTATTGTGCAGTACAATAGCGGTATTGCAGAGTGGTGTGCTACGACCATGGAATGAAATAGAGACCCTGACAAAGGTTAGCAAATTATAGAGAAAGAGATCAACTACTGGTGAAGCAGATACCGGTAATACCGCAGTTAGGTTGTTAGTAATTAAGTTAGTTTGAGCTAGTTACGGCTTGGTGTGTGAGTAGGTAACGAACTAACTTAGGTAACATGAAAGTAGATCCTTGTTGTGGTTTGTTGGAGGACGTGCTGGATTGGGGAATGCGGGAATGGATCGTGTTTGCTTAGGCAACAGACTGAGACTATAATTGTCCACTTGTCCATTTCTCCCTCATTCATGCAAAGCTCAAGTTTTAATTGATTGCAAGCAAATTTATGTCTTGCCTTTGATTTACAGGCTGGGTTCAATGTACGGGGAGTACCGGCATTTAGTTACGAGCTAGCCGGTTGATTTTGAGAATTTCCGAATGGATTTCAAAATCTTCAGAAAAAACCCGATCATTTAAGAGGAAAATCAAAGAATATTCTCTATTTTATAAAGGCCTAGCCGAGAGAATGCTTCAAACAACCGTTTGGTCTGAGAAAATGTAGGATTTTAGTTGGTTAAACTAAAAATCTCCCCGGACTGTGGAGAACACCAACCTAGCCTGGGTTGGTGTTCTCTCCAACAGATTGGTTGACAATTCCTCCTATTATGGTAGAACCACCCATAATCAACCAAGGATCCATATCAAACTTGCAGGGTGCAACTATTTCCAACCAAGGTTGGAACACGTTTCTAACCGAAGTTTGGAGCAATGTACGGAGAGTACTGGCATTTAGTTACAAGTTAGCTGGTTGAAGTCAAGAATTGCCTAATTGATTTCAAAATCTTCAGAAAAAAACCAATCATTTAAGAGAAAAATCAAAGAATATTCTCTATTTTTTAGAGGCCTAGTCGAGAGAATGCTTCAAACAACTGTTTGGTCCGAGAAAATGTAGGATTTCAGCTGGTTCAGCTAAAAATCTCCCCAGACTATGGTTTGGAATGTGATTTTTCCTCCTTTGCAAGGTTGGCACTAGAAGGTCATGACACATGTTCTGATGTAGTGAGCCAAAACGTAGTAAGTAGTAAGTGGGAAAGTAATTTTGGAATAATCGAAATTGGAGGAATCTATATACTGGATATGGGTTGAGGTTAACTTTTGGCTTCCAAAATTCACCTCAATTTGAATTTAAGGAAAAAAAATCACCAAAAATTAGCAATGCCTGTCATTTCTATCTTTCTATAGGACAATAAATTTACATTGCCTTCTACTGCTCCAAAATATATGCGGAATTGCTTAAGTGGTTGACTGTGGCTTTCTGCTTTTTGTTTTGCAGAATGCAATATCCAGAATAGAGGTTGTACATGTAGATTAAGTGCACTTCGAATTTCTTAAAGAATATACGTGGCCTTAGTCTCAAATACAAACAAAGCAAGTTTGTTGCTTCACCTTTAATCCTTAAATGTCCAAGGCACTAAATTTGGGTGTCAACAACACATTAAAGTTAAATTAAACCTAACTAAGTTTATATTATTAGTAGATTATATATATTTTAAAATTATTTTTGAAGTCTAGTTCTAGCATCAAAAATCCGATTTTGAAAATGACTGATTATGATAATTTTGTTTAAGATTTTATGCAAGGATGTCCATTGCAATCTTGACTTTCTTTAGTGTTGAGGGCTCTTGGAAATGAGCCTCAAATACACTAGGTCTTGGAGAAAAATATCACATTAGAAATTCATTTAAAAAAATGTGTGGAGTAGATTTTGAAAAGCCAAAAATTGATTAAGGTTATGCATGATAGGCCCTTTATCTTCATGTTTTCTTGGTGACAAAATTTTTAGATTTGACATGTGAAAAGAGGATTGAAAGACTTCAAGTCACTTTTGCAGTTTTAACACCCTCATGATCAAACATCATAATCTTTCAATCCATAAGTGATATTGTTGTGTTTTCTTTTCCTCAGTGGTCTCTAGCATGTCTAGTTTGAATTCATACGGTTACAATTCAAAAAAAACTGACATAACTTTTCAGAATGTTGACTTTTTGTTCAATTTAGAGCAAATTCCAAGAAGCTCAAAAAAGGCCTTGAGCATGTAGGGGTTAAATCATCAGTTACTCCGGACTTGAACAACTGCAAGTGTTTGTGCAATCGATCATAGATACGTGCACTGGCTTCAGTGTGATTCAATGGGGGCTCCTAATGGTCAGCCCACACCGTATTGAATCACGCCCATGCGAAAATGTACACTTCGCGTACATGGTTGCACAAACAAAATGTTTTTATCACACACAAGGCAGGGTTATTTTTTTTATTTTTAATGAAGTGCCAAAGTGGCAATATTGAATGTTATAGTGGTGCTCCAAATTTTAACATTCATCCACATATTGGATAGAAAATATCATATTACCACAAATCACATATTCATAATTGAGTTTTCATCCATAATCTGGCAATTTCATCCAAGATTTTTTTTTTATTTGAAGTTTTTTAGCAATTTTCTACCTTTTTAGTATCATTTTTTTCATGTAGGCGTGGTGCCAAGCTATATAATTTGGTGCAATTTTGCACCAAATTGCAAAAAAAAAAAAATTGACACAAGGGATTCAATATGTCTTGAGCTAGTTGTGTAACGAACACTTGCATATGATTAACCCTTAAAGGATGAGCTAGTCACCATGGAAATCATATGTTTTGGTACTGTAGAAATTATTGGCTTAAAAAAATGCAAAAGTACTCACTGGAAGTCAAAATCCTGTAGAAGACCTTCCCTTTTTACACAAAATTTGGAAGATGAATGTTTGCACTTTTGTCCTGTATAGAAAGATTCTTTGTCATTCATCGGCCGGAAAACACCCTCAACATTGTTTATGAGTTAAACCTCAATTGTTAGATTACCTCAAACCAAGCAGTGGCCGGGTATGCATATACAAAGAAGTGTAACCTAATAGGTGACATTACTTTGGTTATTGCAATTATACTCAAACTCCTATGTAATCATGTCTTTGGCAATCAATTGTGCAGGTGATTACAATGGGTTGTGTGGTGCTAACCAATCCACTTCAAAGATGCATTTGTAGAACACTTTAATTCTTGAAAGACAATTTAGTTTGTCTTGAATGGGCAATTAATCCAAACTATTTCATATGGAATATTGGGCTAAATACAATTGTGGCTTAGCAATTACCTTTTCATTGAGAAACCTAGCAACAATTGTCTCTCTTCACTCAAGTTATCACTCTAAAAGAAGCACTTCTATTGCATCCTGTGATGATCTCACTCCCTTAGTTTGCACAATTCAATTCAAAGTTAGTTGCACTACCATGCTTGTTGGATTTCATGTCCTAGAAGAGAATAATCAAGCCCACCTAGTCAAAGAATTGTTGACCAACCAAGTAGAAATTATAATTATTCCTATTGAACAATGAAGAGCTCGAAAAATCCTTCAAAGACTAAGGTTTCTTAACCTCTTGATTTTGAAAATTATAAAAAGATTATAAAAAATCTCCAAATTTTAAATTTATTTAAAGAATTCCTTCAATTTACATTTCAATGTCTACAATAAAAAACAATATCTAATTGTAATTTTGACTCAATCTTTGCAAATCACCTTAAACTAGTCATAAAATATTTGACAAATTAGACAAAGTATTTGACAAATTTTTGCTAGATTTTTACCTCATTTTTGACACTCATTCTTTTAACACTAAGAAAAAAACTAAAAAAATGGATGAAGTTTCCAAATCCTTCTCAAAAAAATATAAGATCTGCTAATATTTGAATGAAAGCTATTCATTAATTAATATAATAATTGATAAATGTATAGATGAACATATCCATGTATGAGTTTCTATCCATTTTTTCTTTTTTTGTGTGCATTCCACAATGCAAGCTCTACCAAGCAACACAAAAAATTGATTGGCTTAATACTTAACCTCTAAAGTCCCAAGGACATTTTCTATCAAAAAACACTCAAAACTGCCATTTCTGCTGCATTCACCCAAGAAAGAAGAAAAGAAACATTTGTTTTAGAATATAACCGTAGGATCTTGTACTTCACTTGTCTGAGATCATGTGGTAAAAATTTCATCAAATTTGACCATACAGATTGGAAGATATCAGCATTCAAAGTTGGACAATTTTTTTTTCAAAAACAGCCTTACATCGTCCATAACTTTCTCATCACTAAGGTAGGCACCCCATAAATGGCACTTAACCTTAAAGTGCCATCTACAAGCTATGTACATTTTTGAAATCAGTTATATACCTATTTGGATGGAGCGCTTTCAGAAACAAACTTTGACCATTAATAACTTTTGCATACGCTGTCCAAATGCCACGTTTTTTGGTGCATTGGAACCTCCTTTCACTTGCCAACAAGAATACATGAAAATTTGACCAGTCTAATAGTAGCAACTAGGCTCAGTAGCAAAAAGTGGTGTTTTTGGGTGTACCCACCTTAGTCCAAATAGAATTATTCAAAGTTTGAACTTATAGACAAAAATATAATGTGTTAGCAAAAAAAAAAAAAAAAAAAAAATTTTGAATTTTTGTCATTTTTTGGGGCTACTCACCAGTCTCCATTTTAGGCTTTTTGTACAATAACTTTTGCTTTTGGACACTAATTGAAATAAAATTTATATTCCCAAGAATCTTATATATTTTTCTAGCTTTACACAAAATTTTAGTATATTATGATAAATATTGAGACCGTATGAGCCTACCCAAAGTCGCATTTTGGCCCCTGTAGGGCCAATGGACTTTAGGAGTTAAGTGTTTCAATGTTCATTCTGGATAATGAACTTAGGGTTTGTAGGTGTTGTTTCGTCCAACTAACTTCTCATTCATCTAATGTTATACTTGAATCTTGAAAAAGCAACCTTCCTTCATGACTAATGTCATGATATTTCGGTAAATGATGTTCTTGTACAAAGATATAAGCAAAAATGTGCCAAATTGGTAAAAAGGATTGAGACGGTAAGAGCATCGCCACCATTTGGTTCCAACGGCCTTGGGAATGGCACTCCGTGGTTGCCGTGCTTGATTAGCGGTCAACGGCTCCACACCAATAGCACGTCACGCTACAAATTTTGTCGTTCGTCCCGTCACATTTACATTTGCATGGCAACGGAGGGCCTTTGTAGAGGGACAATTTTACACTCACGCTACATTGGTCAATGTAGACTATGGCCTCCATGGATGTTGACGTGGATGCAATGGAGGGTTGTGGGGTGCGTGCGAAGAAAGGGAGGAACTTCTGTGAGGCGGAGGAGAAGCAATAATTCAAATTCATAAATTCTAAGTTCATTTCTACTACCCTACAAACTTGCTATGCTTGTACTATTGTATTCATCACATTGGTTAAGTAACTACATATGCAAGACAAATTTTAATTTCATTTTCAAGTAATGAAAACATATGTCTAATATGAATATAAGTTTTTTTTATAGTTTTGGGAAAATCTTGTAATGACTAAGATTTTCAAAAGGAAACAAAATGATGACAATAAAAATAAGAAATTCAATGACAAGTCTTGTTCCTTTGCATAACCTTCAAATATGTGGGGACACTTTGGAACCAATTGTTCACAATGCACACACCAACACTTTTGAAAGGTAGACAATGTCCCAAATACAAAAGAATGAAAGCATATACAACATAAGATTTTATAAGAATTCAAAATATCAAAAAAATTAAAGTTTCTATAAATATTAAAAACTACATGTGTATGTCATAGACATATACAAGGTACAACATATTTTTATAAAAGTTAAATTGAAGTTCCTATGAATATTAATAACTACATGTACGTGACATAGACATGTATAAGGTACAAAAACAAACCCCTAAACCTTCTAGCTCCAAGAACAAGCCGCACTGTCCTTGTGAAAGAACTCTCTGTGTCTCGAAGAAGATCCTTCACAGTTGTTGACTTCTCCACCATCCACCTTCTTGGGCAAGAAAATAGGAGTACCACGGTGGCATTCCCTGTGACTTGGCGCCTTCGTGACCGTGGAATAGTAATGGTCAATCCAATTTTAGCGCATTGTCGGTGGGGAGTAGTACATGGCCACGACACAACCACATGTAAAGGGGTAGTAAACACCACGCCACTTGTTGGTGCCATGGTCATTTGGAGAGCAACTGGTGGCGATGCTCTAAGAGGTTTAAGTTATACAAACGGTTTCCGGTAATTCTACCTGAAAAGGTTCATCATCACCTCCGATGAAGATTGCCAGTTGGAAAAAGAAAACCTTTTTGGTAAAAGTCCAAAGCGATCTCAAAACAGGAAAGTCACGGACAGCTGAGTAGTCAGTACAGTACGGTGGAGCCCAAGGACAGGAAAAGCCAGCGACGAAGATTTGCATTTAACTGGTAAGACTGCGAAGACTGCGTCTCACGCGCGGGAGCGTGAGGACGCGCGGCGCGAGGCCATTGCAAATTAAATCGTTGCGGGCTTCGCGCGCGCTGGGGCCGCGAGCCAGTCGAGGCGTGGCAATCAACACGGAGTCATGCCGGTGCGCCCGGGCCGGCCTGCCCCGCTCGCTCTCGCCCCAGCACGTCACCCCCAAGCCAGCTACCCATTTCCCCTCGTGGCAACCGCGCCGTACCCATTGGATGCTGCAGGTCTTGCCCTTTTAAGCTTCCCGCCGGGTGACAGTTGAAGAGTGTCCTTTCGCATTAGTTCAAGGCGATCGCCTTTGTACACTGAAGGGACGGACCGAACGAGCTTGCGGGTTGAGTGTCAGCTAACTGTTTGTTTCCATGGCGGGGGCTGGTTTGGGGAGAGGTTTGGCGACGCCACTGTTGCTGATCAACTTCTGCTTGTACTTGGTGGCGGCCTGTTTGGCTGGGTGGGCACTCAACAGGAATTTCGATGCGGCCAATGGTCAGGGGGAAGGAGCTGTGGGTACGTGCATTGGCTGTAACTTTACTCATAGTCTGTTGCAAGTGCATGAAATATTCGTAACGCACGCGCGTTTGTATACCTAAGAGTTGTTAGCCTGGGGTGACCGATCGAAAGTAAAGGGCCTCGGCCTGTTTGTGCTAAAAAAAAAGGGTATTTTGCAGTTTTGGGTGGTTTGGGTATTGTTTTGTGCAACTGTACTTTGCTATGTTAAGTCTGAAACTGTTTTAGTCTGTCAAGGAAGAACGGCTTGCGGGTCGATCCCAGTGCTGTCTACCATTTTAATGAAAGTCCCTCGTGGAATATTGCGCAGGTAACGGTGTTACACAGGGCGTCTTCTTGCCGATTGCACTGATCGCCTGCATGGTGGGACTAGCCTCCGTACTTGCCGGAGTTCATCACATGCGTTTGTTCAGGAGTGACTCGCTTGCGGCCGCCGCGGCCACATCGTTGATCGCTTGGCTCCTCGTTCTTCTTGCCATGGGGTTAGTACTGTGTATTCTTTCTGCACCTCTAGGTTCAGCTCGTACGTGGTGGTCACATTTGAACAGGCTGAATTGAACTTGTGATCGAGATTATTTACTGTTTTGACCGTTTCCTGTGGTGTACTGTTGATTATAAGGAGCTCGTTGTTAAATTTGGTACCTGTATATGAGGTGTCACGCTTTCAAAATGTTCACTCCTGACCAGGTCGATTGGACTTGTACGTGTGATTGCAGACTTGCGTGCAAGCAGATCCACACTGGTGGCAACCGCCCAAGAAGACTGGTAAGAATCTCCACAATAGCTTTGCTGTGAAGCAATACAGTTGGGTCGAACTTTTTAGGGGATGCCAGTGGTATTAGTCTTTCACCTTTGAAAACTTTCAACCTGTTGGGATGGTTGTTGGGATGGTTCTACTAATTCGATTACACCGCCGTAGGTACAGGGTGCTACCTTCGATGCCTTTAAAGGATCCCCTCGCTTAAACAAAAATGTTGTGTGATAATGTTGCAG
The DNA here is from genome assembly GCA_951230915.1 of Antitrichia curtipendula. NCBI lineage: Eukaryota > Viridiplantae > Streptophyta > Bryopsida > Hypnales > Leucodontaceae > Antitrichia > Antitrichia curtipendula. The sequence goes on from OX579634.1 coordinate 3,101,281, forward strand.
AAAGTGGTGGAAGCATTCATCATCATCTTGGCGTTATTCGAGCTTTTGTATTTGCTCGCCCTCCACGCCGGCTTCGGAAGAATGGGCCATAATAGCGCTGGTGCTGGAACTGGAGCTGGAATTGGCATGGGTCGCAACAGGAAGAGCCACGACCCGACCCTCCCCGTCCACAACCACGATAACCATCTGGATTACGGACACCACACGGACAAGAAGATCCCCGTCGGGCATGTTCCCAACCCTGCCCACCCCACTCGCATCTAATCAAGTGCCCACTTCTGTTTTTTTACAATTTATAGTTGATCATGCTCAGCTTAGGATTGGAGGTTCATCTTCTGGTTCCCTTCAAGATCATTTTAATTGGGGGGGAGACCGTTGGTGAAGCATCCTTAGAGTGATTGTCACGGGAATCCTGTGCTATCTGCTGATTTGTAACATATGTTTATAAACAAGGCTTTGGGCCACAGTTTTGGAGCGGGTTTCGATCTGCTCTTTCTTCGTAACATTTGGATGGAACGCCCATGTGCTTCTCGAACTTGATGAGATTGATAATAGAAAAAACTATTCCGAATTTTTTTGATATTTGAAGTTGTATTGCACAAGGAAGAGTGGTTGTGGAAAATAGTGCATGGTGATCTGCAGTCGCAGCTAAGGATGTGGTATTTCATAAAATCATAACCACAGGGTTGTAAATTTCATTTACCCAGTTTAATCTTTATAATTCTTTATGCTGATTCTATGGTTTAGGGTGAATTGATGGTGAAAAAGGCAAATCTTGGAAAACTGTGTGTTTGAACAGAAATCGGAGAGAAGGGAGTTTTTTTTGCTTTACCAATCACTCGCCTGCCTCGTGTAGAGTTCTGGGACTCATTTGAGATCATGTTTGGGCGACTCTACATAGTTATCCCTGAGATTATGGAATGCGCAGAAAGCCTTAAATGTCGACATTTTATTCAAATTGCTAGTGTTGTGATGTGAATGATTCTGATTTTGAACTGCCTTGTGATGTGATGTAAATTCGTTTCAGTGGATTGACAACTGTAATGCAAAATCCCCGCTCCCCTTTCCTTTTAGCAACATAAAGAAAAGGACACTCGGATATTGTTTCCACCATCCGGAAGTTTGGAGTAATAATGTAGCAAAGCTTTCTGTTTAGTTTGCCCCTCGGATTTTGAGTTTAGAGAGCTGTAAACTATCCAAGATGCTAGTGATCAGGGGAGTATTTTTTAACAATCATTTACTGAACTGTCTGTTGCATATACAGAATGTGCAAATTTGTACTTAATTGAACTTGTGACGTTGTGAATCTTTACCTGCAAGAAAATGTCATAAATGCACAGAAGCTCGACAGCCTAGGAGGGTAGAAAATAAACTCACAAACTCCATGTATACTGCCACGTCTGGTCTCGGGCCTTTGCACAAGGTCCGAGTGACTGAATTCGGAAGCTTTCACAACAGCCAACCGCAGTATCTGCAAATCCAAATCTTTACTGACAGTGCTGAAAATTGACGTGTCTCCATGAGTCACATGACTCTCAGTATCCTCTGAAATCTAAATGGGCTTTGAGTCCTTCCAACCTCGGGGAAGGCGTGGCCCAGGGTCGGCTAAAGTCACCCCACTGTCAATGTTAACCCTTGAGCGCATGCTTCCTGAAATTGCAAATTGCAGATTCTTGCCTATAATGCACTCCCATTATTCATGAGTCTATGATCATTTTTTAGGAACACCTATTTTCAGCACTTTGAAAATTTGTAGTTTATTCATACAGTGTCCCAAAAATGCATTTCTAAAAGAATCTAAAATCCTCTTTTCACTATCAACAAGACCCCACAAAAAGTTTTCCAATATAATATTGGGAACCATACTAAATTTCTTATTTGTGAGATTTTAGGTGTAGTGGCCTTAAAGGACGGACCTATGACCATTGATTTCAAGCCTCACTATCCATGGCTCAATTTGCTGCCATTTTGCAACTAGATTTGTATGAAACAATTTATGCTTATTTTTCAGAGATGAGATTACATCTCTTCTTTACTTCACAAACAATTTAGAGGGATTTTTTTTTGTAGAAAATTGATTTTTTTGAGAATTTTTGATGAAAAAGTGAAGAAAAATTACATCAAATAGAAAATTATTTCAAAAAATGTGAAAGTTTCACCATGTGTATATATTACAATGAAGAACATCACAGTGTAAACTCAATTTCTATGTCATTTTATAATTAGAATTCAAATTGCAATAAAATATTCAATGTTAGGAGTTTTTTTACAAAATTCAAGTTGAGGTAGAAATTAGAGTAGATGACCTTCATTTTGTTAGTTGGATTCAAACTCAAAAAATATAATTTTTGTGGAGAAATTTCAGATAAAGAGCACAGAGCAACAACTTTCCAAAATACAAAAAAATATCATATATTGTAATCTATTTTTTTTACTAATTTCTCCTTTACGTAAAGACAAACACTAGCAAGACTACAAATTCAACTGGATACTCTTCATAACCCAATATGAAAGGTCAACAAGAAAAATACGGATGAAAAAATGCTTTCAAACTCTTTCCAACACCTTGGATTGTCATCTAAGCGCATAGAATGGTGCTTGTGGTATTCCAAGGTTAACCACGGCTTTATCACCAAGGTAGTCTACCCAAAATTATCAAATTAGATTCATAGACATATTGATGCATTCTGTGAGGACATTGTATGTATATGTACAATATGCAATATGGGAATATCCACATAGTGCAAAAATATGATTATAAACTCATCTCTATTGTGTATGATGTTACAATTATGGTGTACTTAACCCCTAAAGGTCCATTGTCCCTTTGGCGGACAAAATGGATTTTGGGCAAGTTTCTATGACATCAATTTTTAATGAATTTTTTTGAGACTTTGTCATAAGATAGAAAAACTACTTAGCTTTGTGGGACTATACTTTTTAGTTCAACCAGTGCCCGGGAGCAAAAGTTATACTACAAAAGCCCAAATTTTCAATCAACGGAGAGAAAAAGAAATCCATTCCTAATAAGTTATAGCATTCAATTTTCACAATTTTTCGAAAGAGAATGTTAGACAAGGTTAAGTTTGCTTGCTAGAACAATCTCACTGTTGGGATTATTATGTTTCAACCCTAGCTTAGAGCTATTAACAATTTACTTTTTCTCACTAGAAGAAACCCGTGTTTTTTTTGACGTCTAAAAATTGGACGTCAAATTTTTTGGACATTAAACATAATATTAGGATGCTAGTTTTCTAGTGTCTTTCAATCTTGGATCTACTTCTATTTAATATTTTTTTAAAGAATAAAAAATCAAGTGTGTATTTATTTACTAAATTTTAGACTTTCAACTCAATTCTTTGACATAAATTTTATTTTAACTTAAAAGTCTATAGTTCAAAAAAATTCCAACAATTGGCGGTCAAAGTCATTTGAAATTGTAGGTTAGTGATAAAAAAAATCCTTTTTGAACTTTGAATTCTAATATCTCTCAATTTCTATGGACAAAATTAGTAAAAATTTTACCACATGATATGAGATAAGTAAAGTACAAGATCCTACAATTAGATTCTAAAAAAACAGTTGTTTGTTTTCATTGGTGAATGGAATAGAAATGATAGTTTTGAATGGTTTTTGATAGAAAAATAGCCTTGGGCCTTCAGGGGTTATATATGATAATTTAATTTAATACAATAGTATCAGATTACTAAAAAAACACAATGGTGAAAATATAATGTTAGACGGGGCCTTTGAAAAATTGAAAGGTTATAAAAGATTGCACTTGTAGGGGTTGTTTGTAGAACTAGAGTAAACTTGCCAATCACCGCACAAGCACAATTAAAATATTTCACCATAATAAAATAGATATTTGAATCTCTAAAATTTGGCATGATCATCAAATGTCATGTTAAGATTTACCTTTAAAAAAAATAAAAACATATTTATTTCTACAAATTTTATTGCAATTTAAAAGCAATGAGGTTGAAATCTAATTTAAAATTCCCGTTACATTCATTTACCACATAGTGTGCGGTCACTATGCAAATTATGATTGCATTGTCCCTAAGCATGCAAATTCTAATCATCTTTTTGTACAATAAATGGCAGATCTAATGTAGTCCCCCTGATTCTTGAATTACATACAATTTTAGATAAAAGAGTTTTGATTAACCATTTTCATTACTAATAGACTTTCTATGTTTGCAACTTAAACTAACTGACGTTTACTTTGATGGGGTAATTTACAGTTTGAATTTAGGACTTTGCACTCCATGAGGCCAAAGATCTATAACTTTTAATTCAATTGAAAGTTTTGGTTCCAATTAAACACTTTCAAATCCGTAACATTCTTCAAATGCAAATGTTTATAATCTTTTTCAATGTGGAAGAAATCTTGAAATCATATATATTTAACTACTCATTATCAATTTTCTTTTAGTTATTATTTACCAATGTTGCCTAATTGAAACTCATGATTTTAGACTTGACATCTTCATACAACTTGTAAACAAAAAGTATTCATAGTATATTAGTTCTATATTTTTTGAAACACAATAGTTATATATTATTTTTTGGTTGAAAAATAGCCTAACTTGATGATTAAAATGAGTTGTAGATTAATTAAGTTGCACTCTAAATGCTTAAATATGTTTATTTCACCTTCAAAACATATATATCCTATAACTTGTGCATTTTAATCAATAAGCTGGAAAATGAATTATAAGCATAAAAAGAAATTAATCAAAAAATCTTTTTTACTCATTTAAAAAAATTGTAAAGTGAAAGGTATTATTGAATAAAGTATAAACTAATATACTAATGACTTTTGAAAGAATTTGAGAATTGTTAATCCAATGGTGAGTAAACAATTAATATCCTTTATTTTGATTTTAGTTGAAAATTTTCCAAAATTAAAAGCAAAAAAAGACTTTGTATGTTTTTTCTACGTTCATTGCCCATAAAATAAAACTCCTCAAAATTTTTACCTCATTACTTGAAATTCAATGATTCAAATGTTTTTGGGTAGGTATCAATCTATACAATTCACAAAAAATAATTAATATTTTTTAGAATATATGTTTTGCTACCTGGTTTGACATTGAAATCAAAAAATTCCTTCTAACTTTTGCTATATTTATTGGAATGACATGACACAAAACTTCACATGTAGAATATCATGAGTAGCATCCATTGTGGAAAAATTCCAAATTAAAAAGTCAATAGAAGTTGATGGAGTTCTCAAAAAGCCCAAAGTGGGCTTCATGGTCCTTTAGGGGTTGAGTTCAAAAATTCTTTGATGGGCTCATTGATAAATAAGTCTCAAACTTTCATGCTTACTTAGAAGGTTTGTAGCTCTATTAAAAACCCACCCAACACCTTAATTTAAAAGAATATGAGTAAAACTAAAGGACCACCTCCAAGAAGGTTATTTTTTTAGTAAAACTTTGTTCAAATGTAGTACAATGTTTTCAAAGGAATTTTTTTATAATACTCCTCTCTCAATGGATGAAATCAATAACTTACTACAAAATCTTTTTGGGGGGTGAATGTCCACACTTTTGAATGCATCATTATATTTTCATCCATAACCTCATATGTAAAATTCATGACTCCTAGTATCATATGTTGAGGTCAGATTCATTAGATCCTATACAAAATCATTTCTTTGGGGGGTGAATATCCTTTCATTAACTCAATTTAGAATTTGTGAAATTTCATTTTAGAAGATTTGAAATATTTCATGACCTTTAGCAAGGTCCTCACAACTATATCACGATACTCAAGGCTTTATCAAATCTTTTGTAACCTTGGACAGTAGGGTCTTTCCAGCTTAACCCCTAAAGGACCAGCCTGCAGAATTTGGCAACATAAAAAAATTGGGCAGGTACATGTGTCCAGAGATTTACAAGTTTGAGGCTGAAATTTTAATAGAAGTTGTGGACGAGGAGTACCTTTCATTTGAACTAAATTTTATGACATTTGGAAATACAAGTCAAAAGTTATGGCCTAATATGTTACTTTTTTTCTCAGCCGGGCAGTTAGGTCAGATAAAAAAAAATCACTTTTTTCAGAAACAAAAATTTGAAACTGGTTTTCTAGAGCTATCTATACGTGGAAAGCTTTTAATCATTCCATTTTGACCAATGAGTCAAAAGTTATGAGGAGTTTTAGTTTGTGGGCAGTTTTGGAATCTCTACTCTAAAATAAACTTTGAAGTCTTTTATCTTACTCAATTTTCAATATTTTTTGAAAAAAATAAAATTTTAGGATGTAGATTGTTTAATACAACATTTCAACCATTGGGATTGGCATTTTTCAATTTCATATCTAAATTCTTAACAATTTAGTATTTTGAATCATTCTCTACTTCATTCTACTCACTATTTTTTTCCTATATGTTATACAATTCCAAATGATGTGAAATTTTTCAAGTATGTAGCCAACTTGTTTAGGAAAAAGAATCCAAAGAAGCACCATCATTTTGGACATTTTTTCATAGAAAAGTGAGCTTTTGAAGTGCAGCTGCCCCGTTTTTTGCAAGGGTCAAAAACCGATTTCAGTGATTTTGAATGCTTATATCTTGCAATCTACGTGGTGGAATTTTCTGAAATTTTTACCACATATTCTCAAGTCAGCATACTACAAGATCCTACGGTTACATGAGTCAAAAAAAAGTTTTTTTCAAAAATTTGGTACTTGTACTAAAAACGGCAGTTCTTGAGCGTTTTCAGTGAAAACATAGTCACGGAACTTTAGGGGTTAATAAGTTAGTAAAAGGATTGATTAAATTCAATCCTTTTCAATGATCAGAGTCTTTCTTTGAGGGGGGGGAAAGGACTAAGCTTAGTAAGCTTATGCATTCCATGGATTTTTTCCACATTTATAAAGCAATCACCTTGGTATGTATATTATTTTTCATTTTTCATTATTTTTTTTTAAAGATTCAAATTATATTTATTTATATTTTCTACAATATTCAACTGTGCCACATTACAATTTCTGAAAATTTCATTACATGTCATATTTTATTATATTTTGAATTATTTTTTAACGAATCTGATCCGAGCATAGGGTAATGGCTTTCCGCACAGCTCAGAATAATAAGTGAAACCCTAAAACCCTAAGAGCATCTCCAGCGGGCTGCGCCATACTGCCACGCCAAACGATTTGGCGCGCCCGGAGGACATGTAGCGTCCCAGCAGTTGCAACCGGCGTCGTTTTTCAACGCAGGCTGCGCCACAATCTGCACCCCACACTTGAAGCTACAATGCCCTTCCGTTTTGACTTCTCGCACGTCAAGCTTGCGGAGCTCGAATTTCGATGGCGCCTAGGGTCGTGGCCGAGCAAGCGGGCAACGTAGTGGTTTTTGCAGCTTGTAAATTCAATAAACCCTACGCCAAAAATTCAATCGCAAATCTATAATTGCAGATCGCAAATGGCCGATCGCAGGTTGCCAATTGAAATCGCAGATTGCTGATTGAATCGCTGATTGAATCGCAAATTGAAGCGCTAATTGAAGCGCAAATTGAAGAAGTCGCTAATTGAATCAAAAATTGAATCGCAGATTGAAGAAGTCGAGCCAAATTCAGAGTTGCGAAAATTAAAATTATGCAACAATGCTCAGCCTGGAGAGGCCGGATCTGTGCAAGCGCGCTCAGTATTTTTTCATGTGCCCAATGTACTGTCTCTAAATTGATTCTGGACATTCCTGACAAGTCTTCATGATAACGCGCCTCCTCTTCCAAAGCTCTGACGCGCGGCACACACAGTCTGGCGCGTCCCTTGTGGCGCGGACTGCTGGAGACGCTCTAACCTCCAGAATGTTGTGACATCGACAATTGGGAACCATAATAATGAAAGCCCAGGGGACCAAAATGGCCTATCCGAATCATGATAATTTCCCACGAGTTGTACTGGCCTTTTACCGAACTGCAACAAAAGAGCTGTTCTTCACACAACCGTTGGGAACACACTGCTCAGTGCAGTACTGTGCTGTACTTAAAGCTTATATCCGTTAGAAACAAGTTCCAAAAGAGTTCCCAGTGAGTTCCCAATGAGGACCTTGCTACCGCCACTCTCCCTTCAGTACCTTCATTATAAATGCCGAACTCAAGCGCAACATCGTCATCCCTCTCGCGCCTCCACAGCCTCATCCTGCCTCTCAATTCTTCGCTATATTTCCTTCTCAGGAGGCCTCTGTTAACATTCTGTAACTCTTTGAATGCGAGTTTTGCTTGCTATCTCTTTTTGCATCTGCCTTGCATCGACCTACCTGGAGTTTGCAGCAAGGGGACAGTGAGCATTGTATGCAGCAGCTATGGCGTATGGTATTGGAAGAAGCTTGTCTGCTCCGTTACTGGTCCTCAACTTCGTCCTCTATGTCATTTCCGCCTCCTTGGCCGGTTGGGCTCTGAATCGCAACCTTGGAGCCACTGTTGGGCATGGTCTAGGTCCTGTTGGTAAGCTTCCAGAAATTGAACTCTGCAATTGTAGTGCTGCATGTTGATTTGGTGCTGGCCTCATGGAATTGATTTTCATTCTAGAGTTTTGACATTCTTGAAACTTTGTCTGAGCTTGCTGCAATGAAATGTCAAGGTTTGAGAGTGTGTACGGAATCGGTGTAGCTGTTGTAAGCTTGCATTGGATGGAATGATTTCTCTGTGCTTTGTGTTTGTCTTCACCGAACCTTGATAACTGACACCATGAAACATTGCCATGGTGTTCGTGAACCAAAAGAGGCCACAGGTATAGCATCAAGGTCTGTGGTGTCTAGGCATGGTGTCTTGCTTGAAATAGCGTGACTACAGTATTTTCAGTACGTTCCTTGTGGTTGATGTTTTTTACTTTAAATTTTATTGTAGGTGTGGATTTTTTGGTAGGGACATGTTCCCGATTGAGCTGTTAGGGGACCGCCGGGTAATAATATGATGTAACAACATTATATGTGGCCACTGCCTTTGACTAAAGAGCTCTCGATGTGGATGGTGCAGGGAACATTGTGACTCCAACGTTTCTGCCGCTGGCGCTCATCGCCTGCATGGTGGGCTTGGCTTCAGTCTTCACCGGCACGCACCACTTGCGATTGTGGCGTGCTGACAGTCTGTCCTCCGCTGCGTCCACTTCTCTCATGGCCTGGCTCCTCACCCTTCTGGCCATGGGCGTGGCTTGCAAGGAGATTCACACTGGAGGAAGCAACCGCCAGAAAAGACTCGTGAGTCTCTCACTACCTTGCTTTTTCATGCAGCCACTAAAAAAATCCATCTATCAGAAACAAAATCCCATAGTACCTGAATACAAGGAACTAAGAACTATGGGAATTCTTCTAGCGATTCAACACTTGGTTCCTTGTATTCACTACTGCACATCCTTGAAGATTATTTGCATGATGACAAATGTAATCTGTGACAAATGCATGTTAAACTTATTCGTATGCATAGTGCAACTTTGTCTCACCAGTGTTGAATCTCGTGCAGAAAACGCTAGAGGCTTTCATCATCATCCTTGCATTCTTCGAGCTCCTCTACCTCCTGTCCTTGCAAGCAGGGTTCTTCGGAGGCAGTGACGAAGGTTACAACACCACCGGAAGGGCTGCCACCAGCAAGGCCGGCCCCCCCACCTACGGCGCCCCCGCTGCTACTGCCGTCTAGCCGGAGTACATTACCTCTTTATGAACATTGTGAAGAAACCATTTGCAATGCTGTTAGTAGTGTGAAAATTATGGTTTATTCTCAAGCTGTGGTGGGAGACCCTTCAGTTAGTCTCCCACCAGTTTGTACTATATGTCTTTTATTATCAACTATCAATACAACACTTGAATTTGGCTTCTAATTTGACCTTGTAATCCGTTTTACCGTATGGAATGTATGTGGGCGGGCCATTGTACCATTGCCAAAGTTTTGGAAACGTCGTATTGAACCTTCCATCGACCATCCGAGGCTGGCCCCATTTGTGTTATAATGCCAATGAGTCCTTAGTATCTACAGTTATTCCAGGCAGCCATTTGAGAAGGGCTGGATTGTACATCAATGGTGCTCATTTCTTCACTGAATACTAAGAGCATTGTTCAGACTTACATCTCTTGAAAGTGTCCTTCGTCATTGTTACGATGTTAAAGGCGATTTTGAGACCGGTCCTTCAGTTGAACGCGCGTGACTTACAAGAGAACCATTGACGTTAAGTATGTTGAAGTGAATTAAGTGTAGCCTTGTATAGAACTAACACACGTTCGTCATCTTCATGGTTTGGTAACTTATGTCTCATGACGGTGCTTTATCAAAGGATACCTAGTCTATCACCAGCTTGCCTAGTTTCTGTCTTCACACTCAATTTTTGGATAATTTTCTTTTTGTTGTCGGATCATCCAGATCATAGCCTGGCTGTGTAAGCGTGTACCCTCCACAGTATCAGCGTGCTCCATTTTGGACATTCCTGGTACATAGCGACCTGTACGTGTGCATCATTTCAAGTCCTCTTGGATTGAAGACACTCAAGGTAGGTACTTCTCCCTCTGAAACGACGCAAGAATAATATGAGAGACTGTGAACTGTTGAATCAATAACCGTTCCCCAATTGTCCAAGTGGCATAATAAGGAGATCCGATTGGACGAAATGGGGAAACACAGTAGACGAACTGGCTGAATATCCATGTGAAACCGTCAGTTATAACCAGAACCAGTGATGGTACCGTGACGATGAGTTACACACTTACAGCAACTGAGCCAAAAGACCCTCCATTTCGTGTCATTAAGTTAGCCAAGCAGCCGGCAGAGAGAACATGGAGGACCCTCTTCGCATCCCTTCCACTCTCTCGCCCTGCTTGCTTCATCCTGCTCATGCAATCGAACGCCCGAATTCCCTCATCCTGGGGACCCGATCTGGAAACCTCCTGATGCGTTTCAAAACAGCTTCAATTCAAGTGAGGGTAATTCTCCTTTCAAATCGATCGGCTCCAAATCGATCCCTTGGCTCTGGGCTGCCACATTCTTGGTCCTTGGACGGAACTTCTTTGATGATGTAAAGCGCCTCCAGCTCATTCAGGTTCTTGTTTCCTCGCTTTTAAATTCATGTTATACAACGTAACCTAAAGATCGGTAGCGACAACACACAGAGGAGGAGCCTTGCAGTTGTAGTCGAATTCTCTGTTGTTGGATGAGAGATTTGGAGGGAGACAGTGTATGGACTTAAGTTTTGGGTATTTCGAATGTTGATTGAATTCATGGTGGCTTCTGAATGGCTTCAAAGCATTGGAACTGTTAGATTATGGTTTTCACTCGACTCTTTTCCGTTTTCACTTTGGCGGCCTTGATTTTGTGGAAGTTGCCGAAGGATGGCCTAATGATCTCAACTGTTACATGGCAGCATGGATTCTTGGCTATGGCGGGACGATCTTGCGACTGCCCTAGTTTTGTGTACAGTAGCAGTATCACAATCTCAAATGATAGTGAGGGTATGTACCTGCTTGGTAGGGAGGGGGCTGAATGGCCGGCGCTTTGATGGTGAATGCAGGGTTGATGGATTCTGGAGATGATCCTGATGAGAGGAAGAAATGGAAAGCCCGGAGTAATTGTAGAAAATATTAGGCAGCCACCCGAGTGGAAGGAGAAAATGCAGAGAGGATTAGTTCGTAATGTGCTTGAGGGTGTAACCTGAAGGAGACCATGGGCAATTCGCACTCCTATCTAGGATGTAAGCACCACTGTGACGTTTTCCCTGTTCTTTTTATGGGCTTCTAAAGAATGCTTAGATAGTGCAGCTTTGTGATGGAGTTGAAAAGCACAATTCACGAACCTGTTGTTATTCAGTTGCAATTCTCGGTCTGTGGTAGAGTTTTCATTGGATTTCCACATTCCTATCCCTCCTTTGGTTTCAGTGTCTCGAGAAGAGGAGCGTAGAGCCAGAATGAGATTCTCGAGGGTGACGAGTAAAGACCAGCCGTTTTTGGAAAAGAAGAAATTCACTGACCTGCTTGGAAATTGTACGTGTTTATTGCTACTAGTCATGCACCATATTTGTATGACTGGGGTTGCCAGTTTATTAGAGTGGTCCCTTCGTCTCACTGCAACCAGGATGAGGTTACACAATGTGCTAATGCTGGGTGATATATCCTAGGGTTTTTCGAATTTAGTGCAAATTGACACATTCACCTGTTCAATCTATTGATTGTCATCCTTGTGAATTCTTCGTTGTGGGTTTCCTAATAAGAATAGAATACATGTACTTCACTAATTTGTGATCTTGGAAGTGAGTTTATAGCATATAATCCTGCAAGCTGACTGTTCAGCGATGTGTCTTGATCAGCAACCTCTGCAGATGGTCTGTTTAATTTAATCGACACCGATGGAAATGGAAGCGTAAGCTCTGAGGAACTTTGCAAGGGGATTGAGTTATTCAGGGCATCAAAAAGCGCCGGTTCTAAGCTTCGAGGTTGGCCACACCTGCACCCAAACTTCCGAATTGACGGGCTTGATGAACTGAAGTTGGGGTGGGCGGTGTACCTTTCCTACTTCTCCAGTAACATGTAAATTATGTGCTGTTATTGCAGTAGTGGATTCACATGTCTCTCCCATGCATACTGCCTGAGCTAGATGCGCAATGGTGCGCAACGTTGCTTGAAGAATTTGGTGGTCATTTTTATTGGTGGTTTGCATGCAGTTTTGTACAGCTATTACGATTTAGACCACGATGGCAGGCTTTCTCCGTCCGAGATTGCAGATGCCATGAGAGTTGCGTGTGGTCAAGACCTCTCAAACTCGCAACTTGAGAAGGTAAGCAACCGCACAAAGTCAGTATTTGAACACTGAAATCAATTTTTTCTTGCTTTGGAAATTCTATCTTTGAACAATCTTTGAGCAAGTTGTAAAGAACCAAAACTCCACTAATGTAGAATCCTAGCAACAAATTTAACTAGGTAAGTAGAGAATACTATGTGCCAATGCGTTTTAGCATGTATAGGGGTGTGATGTGTTTTGGGAGATCACTATGGATCTGGGTAGAGTTCATTTTGGTACCAGAGCAAAATCTGTTGAGACCAAATTTTTATCAATGTTTTTAGGTAATTTTAAAGTGGGAAGTTCTATACCAATAGACAACCCTATTTCTATTAAAAGATGAGGGACTATAGACATTTAGCCAAATCATGCTTGCTAATTGCTACTTGAAGGCAAATCAAGTGTATGAATGGATGAATTGTTTGAAATAGGGTTCAAATATAGGACCTCAATGATTTGAGTATTTTCAATCTTCTTTGGCCAGACAATATGCTTATAATAATGACCATGGTTTTATGTCTTTCCTATGCAGGTTGTGCATTCAGTTATGGAGACTTTTGACATTGACAAGGATGGGTTCTTGAACTTCAAAGAGTTTTGTTGTCTCATGCGCAATGCGGGTTTGCAATACAACCTTTGATTTGAATGGGGAATGAAAGCACTTGCACTGCACACTACCATGACCAACCATCTAGTGAAGAGTGTTAAGCTCTCTATCATGTGTAACATATACATCTTATGTTTCTAATTTTCTTTTTAATGGAAAGGTTTCCTTTCCATTTGATTGCATTAGCTTATGAAATTTTTTTAGGTCATAGGAATGTGTACAAAATTCTTTCATCAAAGGACTATCCAATCAAATTGTTCAAGTACCACAAAGAAAAGTAAGGCATTGATTCAAACGTTTCAAGCAAAAGTAGCTTGTTGAGTGATTGTTCAACTAAGTTGAACCCTAGAGAGATTGTTTTGTGTCCTTTGGATGATTTTAGAGAGGCCTCAAAGATGGAAAAACATTTTTTCATCCAATTTTTTTAAAGAATTTGTTTAAACTCATTTTCAACAAATAGTGTTGGATTCTCTCTCCTTGAGATATTTTGACTTTCACACATAAGAAAATGACAAATCCATGGATCATTGTAGAGTGTATTTCAACAACTTTTATTTTCTTTTTATTTTCTTTTTAGTCATGAAAAAAATCTTTTTTGAATTTGAAACCAGCCAATGAAATGGAGCTTATCAAGTCTAGTTTTCACTCCTATTTGAAATTTTGGAAATTTTCAAAAATTCTATAATTTACTGCAATTTGAAGTTTGGAATTTTGACCACAGATTGTTGGTTTTCTAATTTTCTAATGACATGGTAAATTGATTCTCCACCACAATGTTCTACATCATAATATACACCTATATCAATAGAAAATTTCAGATTTATTAAACATATTTTTTAGTTGATGTGAATTTTTTTTCATTGTTTTCTTATAGAAATCACTATATTCAAGTTTTCACCCAAAAGTCTGAAATTTTTACAACTTCTAGAAAACATCTCAGAAATATAATTACAAAAAGAAATTCATTCATATTTAGTTTCAAAATGAGAGCATGTAAGAAAGTGGAAGTTTGAAGTTTGAAGAAATGATCATAGGTTGTCCTTTTAGGATTTAACCCTTAAACGACGGGCTCATAACCGTAGAAATCATTTATTTTGACATTGTGTGAATAGTTGGATTAAAATAATGCAAAATTACTCACTGGAAGTCAAACTACTATAGATGATTTTTTCTTTTCCCATAAAATTTAGAGGATGAATAGTTGCACTTCTGTCCTATACATGTTATTCATTGGCCGCAAAATGTCCGCCTCTACATTTAAGGATTAAATGGATTAAGTTAAGCAATTGTTGAAATTCGTGATTCAGCTCTCTTCGGAGATTGTGAGTTGACTGTTGACCGCTGCTATCATGGAAGTCAATGGGTTAAGCCAATTGATATCTAATCACCTGCTCTTGTGTTCTGCTGCACCTAAAATACACTTCTTGTTCTGATGCTCTGCCAATTTGCATCTCCTTCACAAGCTACCCATACAAGAGTAAACAAAACTACTGATTTTATTCGTCTCACTTGACTCACTATCTACACTGCCTGAAGAAGAATCTTCATCAGTTGGGGACTTTTCAATCTCATTATCAATTTTGTTTCCGACGATGTCAGAAGGATCCTGTAACTTGAAGTTCTGCCAAGGCAAGCCATATTATACCAATTGAAAGTTCATTTCAGTACATGATGTGAACAACTTGCAAGTATGCAGCTCGTGTCGAAAACCACTGACCTATAGAACTGTATAATCTAGCAACATCCGCAAGCCTTGCTCAACAGTACAATGAAAGTAACAAACATAATTATTACCAGACCGAATAATATTTCGGGGTTGATAAAGCGAGGAACAGTGACCAGCTAACCTCAAAGGTTGAATGGAAGGGCCATGTAGGTTGCCGAACATTGTGGCTTCACAGCAATGGTAAGATCGTAAGAAGGGAAGTATTGAACCCTTTCAGATATATCTGTCTATTTTTGTCTTTCATACACTGCACCAAGTGCACCCCAAGCAACGTTAGCATGCGGAATTAAACCTCAAGACCACAGTGATTGGTGATTTCAACATCCTGTTTCAGAGCGTTTGAAGACATAAAAATAAGCTGAGTCACTTCAATTTCTTCACAAGGACTTCGAAGGCGGAAAGGCGGAAAGTACATTGAAGTTGAAAGGCCATTCCAACTTCCTTGCAATCCACGATTCTTTGAACACTTCTTGCAATTGCTTGCCCCTCT
This sequence comes from Antitrichia curtipendula, assembly GCA_951230915.1. NCBI lineage: Eukaryota > Viridiplantae > Streptophyta > Bryopsida > Hypnales > Leucodontaceae > Antitrichia > Antitrichia curtipendula. The sequence continues at coordinate 3,116,871 of OX579634.1, forward strand.
CATTTAGCACCCACGTGTACAACTGGATGAGTGGCGAGAATGCTGCATCCCTAGGCAACGAGCTGCTCTCAATGAGGAGAGTGTCTACAAGTACCTTGCGGTACAGCACCAAGAATGGAGCAATCTGCAGCATAGAACATAGCTCGGCAACTCTGATGCACAAAAGTGCCTGGTCTAATATTGCTGTTTAGCTCCAGATCAACTTATACAAGGTTACAAAATTACACATTGAAACCTAAGCACAACAAGAAGCTTCTCGAATGTTCGCAACGAACCTGGAGTGTTTCTTGTGAAAATCGGACAGCTTATACCAATGCAAGTGAATAGCAGATTGTTCGCCACATTTCTTCACCAGCACTCGAGAGCGACCTATACATTTAAAAGTAATTTTGAGAATCTCAAAGGGATTCAGACTTGCTAAATGCTCCAACGAAAACATTTGAAGCTAATGGGACGTTCACACCGAGTGTTAGAGGAATGAGTGAATGACTGTAAGACTTACAAAGTTATGTAAGAGTTCAAACCACTTCAATATGTCACCCATCTATATCGCTGTAGTAAATAGTTATGAAAAATCTTTTATGGTCCAAAGTCAAAGTATACACTTTTTCAAAAGACCCGGGATGAAAGTCCCATATGGAAAGCACTACACTAACTCCTAAAAGACCAAGTTCACATTCAGATTTTTTCATGTTTTGAATAGTAGTTTTGATTAGCTCATAGAGGGCCACTCTTTTGTCCAATCTTAACTACAATTTGACCAAAGTATGCAGAGTTTCTTTACTGATTGGGTGATGAAAATCTTGGCCCATCTGAATTGCATTTTTGGCAGCATGATCAATTAAATTGGACGGACATTTGCCGGTTAATAAGTATAAAACTACAGTGTCAGACAGACTTGATTAAGTGGGGGTCAAACAAACACATCCAATGTCCTTTACTCCCTCTTTAACCCCTAAAGGTTTTTGACTATGTTTTCACCAAAACCACTCCAGAACTGCCATTTCTAATACTAGTGCCAAATTTTAGAAAAAAAATATTTTTGGACACTTGTAGCCGTAGGATCTTGTAGTAAACTTGTTTAAGGAGATGTGGAAAAAATTTCAGAATTTTCCACCAAGTGGATTGCAAGATTATAGAGTTTGAATTGACAAAAATCCTTTTTTTGTCCCTGCGAAAAAACGGGCAGCTGCCCTCCACAAGGTCACATTTGTATGAAAAAATGTCCAAAATGATGGTTACTCTTTGGATTTATTCTTCAAGGCAAGTTGGCTACATGCTTGAAAAATTTCAGATCATTTGGAATTGTACAACATATAGGAAAAAAATAGTAAGTAGGAAGAGGTAGAGAATGATTCAAAGCACTAAATTGTCAAGAATTTATTTATGAAATTGAAAAATGCCAATCCCAATGATTGTAATGTTGTAATAAACAATCTACACCTTGTGTTTTTATTTTTTTTCAAATTTATTGAAAATCGAGTTAAATAAAGGACTTCAAAGTTTATTTTAGAGTAAAGATTCCATAACTACCCTCAAACTAAGAATCCTCATAACTTTTGACTCATTGATCGAAATGGAAGGATTCAAAGCCTCCCACGTACACATAAATCTAAAGAACCAATTTCAAATTTTAGTTTTTTTTAAAAGTGATTTTTAAAGAAGTTTTTTTTGTTGCCCCGGCTGCCCGCCGAACAATGAAAATGACATATCATGCAATAACTTTTTAACCATGTAGTCAAAAGTTACGAAAATTGTTGGACCTTAAAGCTACTCCTCGGGCACATCTTATGTGAAAATTTCAAAGAAAAAAAAGAAAAATTCCGGTCATAGTGAGCTGCCCAAAATCGCTATGTTGTCAAAAAACGGTGTTTGGTCCTTTAGGGGTTAAGATGTTCTCACTGGGAGATGTTGTCATGGATATCAAACCAGAAGGCATATGCGCGCTATTGACATCCACGGGACGTTCCATGCTTCTCACCAACAAGGGCAACTCCAACGATGACCTTGACACCAATTCATCTACACCCTCTTGAGTATTTGGAAGGTCCACCATCGCCCATGCACATGTGATTTCACTCGCCTCTCGATCATTTTCTGCGCCCTTTGACAAACATACTGGTACTTCAGACACTGTTTGGCACTGCATAAAAAGGAAAATAAACGAAAAAGAAGGCCAAGATTTCCAGGAGACTGAAACACCTTACTGCTTCAATAACAGAGGAGCACGGTGCCCTGAAAGCTTCGCTTACCAGCAGCAGACTTGTAGCGAACATTGACTTCTATGTACAAACTCAATTCTTCTGAGCCGCTGTATTGAATCAGGCAGCGACTTGCCCCCTGATCATATTGGCATTTCACACCATTAGCGAATCTGTGTAAGAAATTTGAATGATTGACATTCGACACTTCTGCACAGCTCTAAGTTTGTCAAAGAGCAACAACTAGGTTTCCACTAAAAACATTTGGAATGTTAGCATATTGCAGCTAGTTGCGTAATCGTACGGGATTCAGGGGAAATACGTGCTCCATACCTTACCCGGTCTATGCAGGTTGTCACAGATGTTCAAGGATCAGCTCTCACAAGCAACGATGAAAACAATCTCAAGCCCCTAAACCAAAGATTTATACATTTAAAATCACGAATTCGATAGATAATATTGCGAAATGTAATTCAGATGGGCCCAAATTTTGAAATCAATAAAATCAGTAAAGGACACTGCATGTGTTGCTCAATAATAATAAAATCGGACGGAAGACGGTCTTCAATTGATCCACTCGAACCTGCTGCAAAACATGAAGGACTAATTTGGGCTTTTAGGTCCTTCAGGGGTTGAGATACAATTTGATTGATTCAACTCAATCCTAGTGATAATTTTGAGGGTAGAGATTGAGTTCACAAAAGTCTGGGCTCAAAGGTCTCAAATACCTTGTTCACGAAAACCCATGGCTCATCCTCTTCCTCAATAGCTGTGACAGCAGGGAAAACATGCATATTGCCCCAAAAGCTGCAGCCATCAAACAAGCAGACACGCAGCCTTCGCTCCAGTAGTGGAAATGTTAGTCCTGCACAATTTGGAGGGCTTAAAGACAGGAATAGAAATCCCTTGACTCCGATGGTCAAAAAGCACCTGGATCGAAATTCTAAACTGGCTAACAATTTGTGGGACATCATGCAGATGCCATGCAGGTCCAAACATTCTTCACAAACATAAGAATGGTCCTTCTTCGAGCAAACGGAACTGACAACCTCTACAACTGTGTATGATCACTCTCCCATAACAGCTAAGATTTTGAAGCAGAGGTGTTCCCAGTAATCGGCACGTTGAATGCAGCGGTGACAGCAAAATTATAACTGATCAAGTTTCCCTGCACGAACCAAACTCACGACCTCAGTCAGTTTCAGGACCAACACTAATCTTTGTAAGACTGTTCGGTCATCCCGTTCACCTCAGTTTGACATCCAGAAATCAGTTCTTTAGTATGAGTCAAGAATTGTTTGTTGACTCCAGGTGTATTCCAATTACCTTGGGTGCATTCTCATCCGCGATGCCAGCTTTATTGTGCGGGTCTTGGAGGCCCAAATTCTCGGCTGAAGGACCCGGTCGCAGTAACGATGACAACAAGAGTTTCCCTGTTCCTCAAACAAACGGAGTCACAGTCATCTCTGCAAATTCCAACTATAACACAACCGCAGCTCTAACATGGAACGAAATCCAAATGTTACTTAGGTCGGGATACAAACTAATAAAGCACATCTCAATCCTCTCAATGCTGAGATCATGGAGACAGCAGCCTGCAAATCATCATTCTATTCCTTGAACTCTTTAAGACAAAAAAAAGCTGAAGATGCGCCCAACATCACTAAAACCAAACCAATCATCACTTCATTACACCAACTTTCAAGACTAAACGCTCCGGAACTGAGAGGCGACACGTCGGATTGATTTCGTTCTGAGCAGTCAAGTATGAAGGCAAGTGCACCGGAGCGTACAACTGGAAGGTCATCATCCTCTCTCTCTACTTCTTGGGGCCTGCAAACATCTCCAGTCAAAACATCAACAGCCACAGCCCTCATAATTATTCTGAGCCTCCCAATTCGATATACTAAAGCATTAACCCCTAAACGACCAAACAATCTGATTTATTATATAGTACAAAATGTAATTTCACAATGGAGTCAAATGTTCAATCACCAGAATCAGTAAAGAACGTTGCACATGTTGGGCAATAAAGAAATAAAGTCGGAAAAAATATAATCCCCATAGGGCCAACTCAGAGCTGCCAAAAGAACATGAGACCCAACTTGCACGTCTCGACACTTTAAGGGTTTAAACCTATAGGACCCAAAGTAGACCTTATGTGTTTTTTCTAGCAATTTTAAGTAGGTCAAATAGGAACTTCCTTTTGTCCAACTTCATTTGATCTTAGACCAGCACATGCATTGCTCTTTACTTGTTCTGGTGATTTAAAATTTGGCTCCATTTTGGAATTACACTTTTCACTAGGTGATCCATCGAATTCGTCGTTTAATAACCATGAATCCTTGGTCCTTTAGGCGTTAATCAGCTCCAACTACCGGTACCTTTGAAAACCTTCAGCCAATTTCTTGAATGTTTGCTAGCATCAACCGAAAATCACAAAACCAAAGGAACTCTTACTGGATCGCTGTGGCCTGGATGAGCCTTGCGGGCATTGTTGTTGTTGTTGTTACCCCCCGATCTCAGCTTCTTCTGCTTTAGCTTATCTTTTGCAGCTCTGGAGCCTCGAATCGATGCATGTGTCTGTCTGTTTCCGGCGCTCAAATGCTCCTCGATTGTGCTCAAGCTTCGCAGGCGCGGGATCGTGGTGATGGAGCAGGGATCATGCCGTAAAACGAGAGCAGGAACAGGAGCTTTGTTCGCTTTGGCATAATGACTTCGTCTCTCTTTTTCCACACTGCGGCTTCTCCAATCCCTTCGATGCAGCTGCGTCTGTCTCCTCGTGCTGATCATGCACATGAACTGGTCTCTCCAGCCTTTGGGCTCCTTCACTGGGGATGAAATCCTCGTGATCTGCTGAATGCGGGCGGACGATTTGTAGCGGGTAGCCAAGCTCGCAAGCGCACTCTTGGTGTACACATCGTAGCCACGATCCGATTTCCGTACCTTCTCCAGGAAGGTGGTCTCCTTCGGAGACTCGCCTTCAGCCATCACACATCCATGAAGGATTCTTGTTTTGGCCTGACATCATCAGATTTCAACATTTTGTAGGGTCTAGCTACAAGCGCAGAGGAAACTCGCCTTTAGCCATCACACATCTAACTTAAGTTATCAGGGATACTTGTTTGGGTTTGACATCTCCAGATGTCAACATTTTTAGGGTCTGGCTGGAAGCGCGTAGGAAACTCCAGAAGGAAAATGCGATTATCTGGCCGATTCTGTAGAAAATTTGTTGACATTTAGGTGTAACTCTCCAGAAACTATATTGAAGCTACTAAAACAACAAGAGACTACACAGAATTCGCCAGCAATCGTAGCCTCAACTAGAATTCTTGAACACTCCCAGCGAGTTTCTTTGTTAAAAATTTCAAGGTTATCAACTGACATCAATTGATCGGTTATCGAAAATTTGCCAATCAAGCAGCATTGGTCAAAATAGAAGCGATTGCAGCATCAAGAATTAGGTTAAATAGGTTGGAGCATGCCTTACCCCGTACCCATGGACATAAAACCCCAAAAATCGGTACACAAAGAAGCAGACGACGACATTCTCACGCACATGCCCCCCAATTTGGCGGGTGCAGACGGTGGTCCGCCAGGGCTGCAGGGCTGGCGGACTGGCGGACTGGCGGACCACCGCTAGGGGTCGCAACCCTGCACATTTATCCCCCACGTGCAGTCCCCCCACTCCGGTACGGCCCCCCCACTCAGCCCGCGCCACCTGGCCAGCGGATTGCCCAGGCGAATTGGCCAGCGGATTACCCAGGTGAATTGGCCAGCGGATTACCCAGGCGAATTGGCGGGGCGGAAGCGCCTTGCAGGTGTGTGGGGATTCTGTGTAGTTTCTTGTTGTGACAGATGACAAACTGACAACAGTGGTATTTCTTGTTGTGACAAACTGACAATAGTGGTAGTCTTGTTGTGACAGTGACAACATCACGAAAATGAGCCTACTTTTTTCAATATCCTTGCATTATTGCATTAGTATCCATGGAGAGGCTTAACAGTAGAACACTTAATTAATACTCTTGCAGTACTGCAATTTAGCAATATTTAGTGTATACAAATGTTGTACTGCACTTAATTAAAAAACTTAAGCGTAGTATTACATGCAATACTACAAAAATATTAAGAAAAAGAGTGTTTGTTGATATTTTACAATTGAAAAATATTTAAATAGTAAGTATTTTATTTTTAAGAAATAAAGTATTAATACAATATAAATGCAATATTAGAATTTTAAAAAGAAACTGTTATTGTCTTCATATAAGCGCAATATTACATGCAGTTCTGCAAGAATATTAGCTAGTATAGCCCCTTCTGCAATATTGCATCTGTACGAGTGGAGTCAAGGGGCACTTTCCTGATGAATAGTGGTAGTCACAGCTTGTTCAAGGTGCATGCGAACAATGGAGATTCAATAGCGGAGCATGTTTGTAGTAGCCAATGAGAAGCCACGTTTTTAGAAGAAGCTATGACCACCCTCTTTGAGGTAGAATGTGGAGAATGGATAATGGAGTTACCTTGGAGTCCTTTTTGGAGCCAAAAAGGTGAAATGAAGACGAAATTAGAAGTCCAAAGGTCAAAGTGGGAGTTCAAAAGGGAAAGTTAAGAGAACAAAGGAATATTCTTAGCGTGATATTGATTGTTCACCTTCAACATCCACCTCCGGAGGTGACATTGACGAGCGACAGTGAGATAATTTACTTTCCAAGTCCATAAGCCTTGTAGGTCCGTGAATTGTCCACCTAAGAGCTGAAACTAAATTTTCCTTGAAAGACAAGTGGAATTGGCATCTAACCCAAATCCTTTCATGTTTTTTGGAGCTTTGTGGAATTAGTTATAAAATTTTGAAGTTGAAATTGCATAGGGCTCTAAATTGCCCACCTCCTACAATGTACATTGTTTGTACATTGCTGAAGGCTATGAAAAAGCAACATGTACACATAGTGTACATTTGAGGATGTAGGCGATTTTAGAGTCTGTGTGAATTCAGAGCCTATTACCTTATCACTTGGAGGAGAAAGCACCTGTAGGCTAAATTTGCTACCCAACAAGCAAGAACTACACCATCATTAAAAGCAACTGACAAGACTTAATAGAATGACATACCTAATTGCATGGTCTAAGGTAGGTGGCTCTAAAAGTGACCTAGCTCTGAAATCAACCTCCAACACAGAGGTACATTTTGCTTTCTTTGATACATGTACCAACACTGTACATTTCAGGAGGCGGTCAGTTCTAGAAACCATTGCGTTTCAACTTCAAAAATTTGTAACTAATTCCACAAAGGTCCAAAAAATATGAAACAACTTGGATTGAATGTCAATTCCAATTTTCTTCCTAATAAAACTAACTGAATTTTTTTTCAAGGAATTTAGCATTTCCCTGAAAATGCAATCAGCTCTTAAAAGATTGCTTTAAGAGCCTCCTACCTTACACCTGAGATTTGTATTGTACGAATGTAGCCCCAGGATTTAGTGGGAAACATGACATCACGAACTACCTCATAAGCACGAAGATCTCACCACAGAACAAGGACGATGGGTGCGTTTGAGAATGCAAATGTTGGACTGAACTGGAATTGCAGAGTGTGAGCTCAGACTTGCAAAACGGAAGGAAATCAGTTGGCTAGGAGCCTACGACTGCACAAGATGCGGGAATAAAGAGAACAGGTTCCTAAGGTAGAAAGGCCTATTACCACCCTGGTTTGCAACCTGACTATCTTGCGGCCAATTCCAATTCCAAACAGCCTTTTCTTTTTGGGCATCATGGGGTCAAATTGCACCATTTCAAATATAAAGTCATCTTTTTTCGCCAAATTTTTTTCCATTTTTATTTAAAATGTGGATGAATTTGCCAAATTTGGATGAAAAAGTGCATGAATGTGGTTGAAAAGTATTTTGGGGTTCAAAAAATGGATGAAGGTAGAAATACAATGCTTCACCAAATTTTAAGTTATCACCATTTTGGCACTTTGTCAAAAAGTTAAAAAAAAAGGGTTGATTCTAAGCCAAAGGCACATATTCCAACAAAGGTTATTTCAAAAATATAGCCACATTTGCTATGCAACATTATGGTCTGTAGCCAACCAAAATCAATCCTAGCTTCATCTAAGTATCATCCATATAACACATGAGTATCAAAGAGAGTAAATTAAATTATTAGTCTTCTTTTCTATCAATGATTGGATGGCACAGTTGTTTGACTAATTTCCAAAACCTACAATAACATCACTAGGTCCTACTCAAACTGCTTCACATATAAGTTAGATTCTATCAATGCAAAGTATAAAGCCTCCTTTCTTTTGGACCATACCAATGTATTTTTTTTTGGAGGGGGGAGGGATAATATTGCAAAAATCAACCTCCCTCAAGCCTCTATGACAAGAGTGTAGAAAATTTGGTGTCTTTTTCTAGCATTTCGCCAAATCCATCCAAATGAGGGCTAGAGGTTCTCTAAAGTTTATATATTATATAGTAAACCATACTATGAAATGCAAATAAAAAAATATAGTTAAAAATAATAATAAAGATAGGATCTTTATTTTACAGACTAACAATCACTACTTGAGCGACATGGCTAAAGTGTCAAAATTTTATCCTAACCAATAAGTTAACCCTCAAATGGACTTAATAATCGCTAGAATTTGTGATTTTCACTGGAGATTATGGGTTGCCTATTGCTACCATGGCACTACTCTAGGTACGTAAACATGGGCAATTTTCCATAAGAATCTTATATATTTTTACCACTTATCAGGTGGTGTTTCTCCCACCTGGCATCCTTCTCTACTCATTCCACTCTCTCCACTTAGCCACCAGCTTTTACTTATGACCAATGTAAAGATCTTGCTTCTCATTTTGTTTTTGATTTTGCAAGTTCATAAAAGCTTTCAATAACTTGTGTCTGTACCTACTACTTTCCAATTCCTTTTGGTTTATTTGTTTCTTATGATGGGCGCTTGAAGCTTGATTGGAGCATGAGTTTTGGAAGGTTTGAAGAACTTTGAAAGATTGTGAACTATAGGAACTTGGCTTGTATGAATAACTCAATTTTTCTCCTCTTTTTCTAGTGCTAATTATCAGCAC
>OX579634.1:3126362-3305869 GCA_951230915.1 Antitrichia curtipendula
TTGTCCAAATCAATAATAGGGGGAACTTGGTGCTTTGTGGTAGTGTTGCATCCACCAATACCGTACGGACAAGGAGAGCAAGCACAAAGTTAAATATAGACTTGTCTTCTTCCAATGCAACAATGTAGTGACCGGTAGCTCGACAAGCATGGATATTGAAACTTACTAACATAGACAAATGTATATTAGAGTTTGAGGTGAAGTAAAATGATTAGAAAAATCACAAAGTTAAAAGATGTATATTGGTGGGACAAACTTGATGCTGTGGTGCAATCCATGACTACATCACCAAGCAAAGTAGTTGCTTCAATGAGCATCTGTACAAAAGGGAAAGCCTTTTCACGAGGCCCTCACTAAGGATCATTGCCATTCATTGTAATGTCATCCTTGCCACAAAAGTTTTGAAAGATGTCATCTCGGCCAACATTCACTTCAACTACTTTGTGAGCTAGAATTGCCTAAAAATAAAATGTCAAAGAAGTTCATTCACATTTCACATATAAAGATATTGAAAATTGCATAGTCTGCACACTTCAATCAGTTAGGGTCCATTACAAAAAGTAAATGAAATGGTCATGCAAATGAAAAAGTTATAGGGACTATCTTATTGTTGATGAAGGGTTTGTGGATGATGTTAGATGCAACTTGTTCATATTCCACCAATCCTTCTTTGACTAAAATCCAAATTGTTCTATGTACCCAAGAAGGTTGGACTTGATTTTATGGCAGAATGGGTACATTACAAGTAACCCAATGCTATTGTGTAGATAGATCTCCGCAAAGTCAAAGATGGATTGTAACCAATCTGCTTAGAACTTATTCCATTTAGGAATGAAATCATGTTGATTGGATACTGTAAGAACTGGCAAACCTTTTGGAACATCTACAATCATCAAGTCCATAGCCTCATTTTTGCTCAAGACACCTTTGAAGTAACGGTCTTTGTTGGATGAATGTTGTGTGCAAGCAATTCTATTACAAACTGTCAACCACAATATGAATAAGTCTATGCAACATGAAGAGAACATATAAGTTAAAAGTCAAGTATATTGTGTCCAAGAACTTCATGATGTCGTTGTATGATTGAGGGAAAGAGCCCTTGTTGGCACCAAGTAAATCAGTCATAGACACATCGAAGATGAGCTCATCCATGGCTAGCACCAATGCCATGTCCAAAACTTTGACTAACAAACCATGCAACAACCGCTCTTGTGTGAGTGAGAAATTGAATGACATATCCTTCATAGCTCTCTCACTTGTTGCTTATTTCCAACTCGTGTGTTTGCCTTTCTCTTCTTACCTTTGGTTTTCTCTAGTGCCTTATTCTCATGTTCATGTTTCTTCTTCTTTTGGTTTTCTTTAGCCTTTTTTTTGTTATTTTCTACTTCTCTACTTCCTTTTTATTTGATATCTCTCTTATCTTTAGAGCTCTTGCTTTTGCTTCAACATCAAATCTAGCAAACTCATCAAATTTGGGCTCAACGACCGCACTCTCATTCAAGGATTGTTAAAGTGCACTCTCATTAGGAAGTGCAAAACCTTGGTTGCACTCCAAATACCACTAACGGTCTTGAAGGTGGACACTAGTCTAGTTCTTCATATGTGATAGGAAAAACATATAGTTAGTGGATGACCTATCCAACCAAGTGAATAGAAAGGGAAGTAAATTTACAATAGCCTTCTTTGCATATAACTTGAATTTGAAATATTTGTGGACAGGAAAAGCATTATTGGTAAAATTTCTCACAATCTAAGCACACACACTATAAAAGTTAAAGATTCCAATATTTTGCAAAGAGAAATGAGTACTGATAAATAACCCACTTCATAGAGAGGTTGGATCCCTTAAGTTCCACAAAAAGAATCAGACTTCTTAAATGCGTTTGCTTCCATGAAGGCACCAACATAAGTGTGCTTCCACAACTTCATTTGCCAACCCTCCAAATAGTTGGACAGTGACTGTGGCTCATCCACCACCTCCATATTGATAGGATGTTGTCAGGCTTTGTGATGTTCTTGAACATCTCAAGTGTAGCATCTTCTATCTAAAAATGAAACAAAGAACTACCATGTTATAAAGGATGACATAATCAGAAGATCAATTACAATAAGAAAATGAATATAATTATTTTGATGACATTATAAACACTTCAAAAATGATTAGAAATTCTTACCCCTATATACCAATAGACTTTCAAAAGGAAAGCGCTTAGTTTTTCATCATTATTTGGTCTTGGAGGAAAATGACGAGCTTCACGTGTTTGGCCAAAGGCATTCAACCACTTCAACCACTTCACCTTGTGGCTAGGTTGGACATTTGCAGTTGCATTAAACCCCTGAAAGACTAGCATGCATTTTTTGGCAATATAGAAATTTTGGATAGGTACATGTGAATGAAAATTCTCATATTTTAGACATGAATTTTAATAGAAGGTTGGGATGAGGAATTTCTTTCATACGCACTAAATTTCATGACATTTGAAAATATGAATCAAAAGTTATGGCTTCATATGTTACCTTTTTTGTTGATCAACCAATCTAAAGTCTGAACAGATTCAAAAAAATCACTTTTTTCAAAAACAAAACTTTGAAATTGGTTTTCTAGAGTTATATATATATGTAAAGCTTTGAACCATTCCATTTTGATCAATGAATCAAAAGTTATGAGGAGTTTCAGTTTGCGGGTAGTTATGGATTATTTACTCTAAAATAAACATTGAAGTCTTTTATCTTACTCAATTTTCAATCTTTTTTGAAAAAAAACAAATCATTGGATGTAGATTGTTTATTACAGCATTTCAACCATTGGAATTGACATTTTTCAATTTTTCAAAGCTAGATTCTTAACAATTTTGTATTTAGAAACATTCTCTATAATATCTTTCTACTTACTATTTTTTTTCCTTTATATTCTATGATAGCAAATAATGTAAAACTTCTTAAGCATGTAGCCAACTTGTCTAGGAAAAAGAATCCAAAGAATCACCACCATTTTGGACATATTGTCATAGAAAAGTGAGCTTGTGAAGTGTAGCTACCCTATTTTTCACAAGGCCAAAAAATGATTTCAGTGAATTTGAATGCTTATATCTTGCAATCCACATGGTGAAAATTTCTGAAATTTTAAGTACATGTTATTAAGTCAGCATACTAAAAGATTCTGCGGTTACATGTGTCAAAAATTATTTTTTTCCAAAAATTTGGTACTTGTACAAGAAATGGTAGTTTTGGAGCGTTTTTGATAAAAACATAGTTAGGGAACTTAAGGGATTAATTGCAATTTGTCCAAGGAGTGTTTCTATACTACATACAAACTCTAGTGCCTATCATTTTGTAAAGCCAAGATAAAAGTACACTTAGACAACACCAAATAAATTTAACTCCTAGATTTGGAATGAATACCTCTTGAGGTCAATTGTCACTTATTATATGGTCATGTTGCCGACCCACTTAGGGTTTTGATTGGGTGACTTCTAAACTATGGTTGAGAGTTAGTCAACATGTAGTTAATTTTTTGTCATAATTGTCAGTTGGAGGGCAACACGCTTTCAATTGTGCCATCTAGTGTAAAAGGTCGAGAGGCAAAAATTTCAAGAATTCTTGAATTACTGCAAATTTGATTGGTGGAAATCGATGGCCTCTCAACCCTCTACCGTAGTGTGAAGAGACCTTTAGTCCTAGGGATGACAACATCCTTCTAATACTCTGTTGTCATGTCATTACAAATCATGCTCAATTGTTGAACAAAACTACACAAATGCACAATAAAGGATTATATGTGGGGCCGGATTCGACTCTGGGACCTCGCCTCAAGATAGATAATAGAGGCAACTGGTGGTCGTAGAGTCATATGTTGAATAAATTTAAATTCTAGATATGGAATGAGTACCTTTTGAAGTCATTTGTATCCTAAGGCAGGATTGGCGACAACTACTATTTGATAGTTTTTGGTACAATTTATTGGTTGCCTCTTTTGAACTTCATCTCATCGCGGTTGCCACAGTAACATTTGTGACGTCTTTGGAAGGGGTATCTTAATGATACTTTCTCACAGCAGCATTGGTAGCTACAACAATCTCTTGCTTGAAAAAAGACAATTAGTAATCACAACAATTAGGAATCTAGAGATGCCTTATCTATCCACAATCTAGAATTCTTCATAACTTTCATCTCATTAACCCCTAAAGGCCCAAGGCCTTTTTCTGCCCAAAAACAATCAAAACTGCCATTTCTATAGCAAAGATTATAAAAATTTGAAAAGTGTTTTTTTTGCACATCTAACATAGAATCTTACACCTAACTAGTATAAGAATGTGTGTAATTGTTTTTAGAATTTATGACCGCACAAATTGCAAGATATTTGTATTTAAAGTGAAAAAAACAAGTTTTTCAGCACATTACAGGACTAGATTTTTTGAATTGAAACATTTTTAACTTAAAATTTTTGCACTACAACATTTTGAGCTTTCAATATTTATAGTAGAAAATTGAGTTGAGAATCTACAAAAAAAAATATTTCAAGAAAACTTAATTATCATCCTTAAAAAAATTGTTAAATAGAAGTAGGTACAAGATAGAAGGAAAATCTAAAATATTCATATATTTTAGATGGAATTAACCCCTAAAGGACCATCATGCGTTTTTTGGCATTATAGAAATTTTGGGCAGGTACCTCTGACTAGAGATTTTCATATTTTTGGCTGAAATTTTAATAGAAGTTGTGCGCAAGGAATATTTTTCATATGCACTAAATTTCATGACATTTGAATATACGAATAAAAAGTTTTGGCCTAATATGTAACTTTTTTTTCTTGGTCGAGCAGTCTGGGCAGATCAGGAAAAAACACTTTTTTCAAAAAAAAAAAATTGAATTTGGTTTTCTACAGTTATATATACGTGGAAGTTGGAAAGCTTTTAATTATTCCATTTTGAACATTGAGTCAAAAGTTATGAGGAGTTTTAGTTTGTAGGCAGTTATGGAATCTCTACTCTAAAATAAAATTTGAAGTCCTTTATCTTACTCAATTTTCAATATTTCTGAATAAAAAAAGAAAAAGGATGTAGATTGTTTATTACAACATTTCAACCATTGGGATTGGCATTTTTCAATTCCATACCTAAGTTCTTAACAATTTTGTATTTTGAATCATTCTTTACTTCATTCTACTTACTATTTTTTTCCTATATGTTGTACAATTCCAAATGATGTGAAAATTTTTAAGCATATAGCCAACTTGTCTAGAAAAAAGAATTCAAAGAAGCACCACCATTTGGGACAGTTTTCATAGAAAAGTGAGCTTCTGAAGTGCAACTGCCCGGTTTTTTGCAGGGTTAAAAAAAAACAATTTCAGTGATTTTGAATGCTTATATCTTGCAAGCCACGCGGTGGAAATTTCTGAAATTTTTAACACATGTTCTCAAGTCAACATATTACAAGATCCTACGGTTACATGTGTCAAAACAAATCTTTGATAAAAAATTTGTTACTTGTTCTATCAATGGCAGTTCTTGAGCGTTTTTGGTGAAAACATAGTCAAGGAACTTTAGGGGTTAAAATGCACTAATCCCAATGGCAAGATTAGTCTAGTAAGTAAACTAAACCATGAAATAAATAAAAATTGAAATTTAAAAAAAAAATTTCATTTAGAAATGAATCTTAGAAGTTATTTTTTTCAAGAAGATGTTCTAACTACCCGAAAAACAAGAATGTCCATAACTTTCTCATAACAAATCCAAATGAAATGAATCAAAGCTAACCAAATAGAAAAAAATGTATTCTATGAGAAAAAGAATATTAAAAATTCAAATTCAAATTTTTGAATTTTTTATTTTGCTGCCCAAGCTCCCCCCCCCCCTTCTTCATCCCATGTTTTGAGCTTATTTGGTCATAACTGTTGTTCTTGGGCACCAATTGTGAAAAAACTTATATTCCCTCAAAGCTTATCAATTTTTCTATATTCAAAAAAAGTTTCAAAAAATCGTGACAAAAATTCAGCCCGTAGGTACTTGCCCGAAATCCCATTTGTCCCCCGAAGGCACAACAGTCTTTTAGGGGTTAATCAAAATGGAATGATTCAAAGTTTTCCACGTATAAATAAATCTAGAGAACCAATTTCAATTTTATTTTTCTTAAATGATTTTTAAATAAGTTTTTTGAGTTGCCCAAGCTGCCCGCCAAGCAATGAAAGTTGCATATCATGCAAAACCTTTTTAACAATGTAGTCAAAAGTTATGAAATTTTTTGGTCCTTAGAGCTACTCCTTGGGCACATGTTGTGTGAAAATTACAAAGAAAAAAAATCAAAATTCCATTTGTAGTGAGCTATCCAAAATTGCTATGTTGCCAAAAAGCGGTGCTTGGACCTTTAGGGTTAAGGTGAGAAAACTTGACTCTATCATCTCTAAAATGAAAAAAAAAATGAAAAATTAATATTACGTGGCAATCTCTTTGCCTCGTTATATTGCAGTTCCTGACAATTCCTAACAAGGTGTTTTTTCTGGGCAATAAAATGCCTGTTTGCCCCACAGAAAAAAGGGCAGCCTCAAGGATGTTGGAAAAAAAGTGTTTTATTTTGAAACAAAGGTCATACTGCTTGTGTGCGCCGTCGTTTTGGGGATTTCTTGTAATTGAATTGAACTCAAGTTTTACGCCTTGCGGTTGTGCATGGGCGCAATGAAGGTTCGCCAATTCTGCCTACTTAGGGTTTTAGAATTCAGTGGCTGACTTAAAATTTGGGTTCTTCTCTTCAATTTTGTTTCTGTCGTTTGTGACTTTGGTGTTTGCTTCACTACGGTTCTGACGGAAGTGGGTTGAGTTGTTGAGGGTTGTCTTTCTATGTGATTTGCATTGCCAAGTTTTAAAAATTGTTGTGTAGGGGATGGGGGACTCTGACCTTATTGATGTTGGGCTGACTATTGCGGCAAATATCTGGGCATTGCGGAAGGCTATGGCACAGAGGGAGAAGAAATTCACCAAACTGGAGAAGGAAAAGCAAGCTTTAGCAAAAAAGAAACTGCAGAGCAAGCGACTAATAGAGGCAAGGGGACGCGACAAGGTGTGGCAGAAGACCACGATGCAGGCTTACTTCCTGCAATCACGCAATCCAGACAACGGGGATGTTGTGGCAGTGACGGGGAGTGCATCAGTGACCTAGTTCAACCGTTTGGAAGTAGTTGGCAATGATGGCGATGGCCTTCATGCTCGCGAGGCACTTGTATATGTGGACGCATCTGTGGAGGCGGCATCACAACACAGCGACACTTCTTTGGTGGTGCTACACACGACTCCAGTCTTAGTGCTTCTGTTCAGTGAAGATTCCGTTGTAGCAGCCAACTTCCAGGTCCCCTCCGAGAGCAAAGAATTCTATGCAGATGACGATTTTCAGATCCCCCTTCTCCCTAAGCGGAAGAAGAGCAATTACAACCTCACGCAGAAGTTCCAAATGGAGTGGTCAGCGAAACATGTGTGGGCGGAGATGGTGTTGGCGTCTGATGGCGTGCTTCACATGGTGCAATGTTGGATTTGCACTGAGATGGCGTGCTTCATATGGGTCCAAAGCTATACACTCTGCAAACACACGAGAAGAGGAGGAAGCACCAAAAAAACATGGTGTTGTATGCAGCCAAGCGCCCGACTACTGTCTTGGAGCAAGTGAATGCAAACAATTTTATTGAGTCGAAAAAGAAGCTTGTGCAACTTGCCACGTTATTCCATTTTTTTAGTGACGGCATACCAATGACCGATTTCACTTCTCGATTTGCCCTATATGAGTTGCTTTCCATGCCTAATTTGCCGAGGATGCATTGGACTAACGGGGTGGATTGGATCATAGCCGCTCAGATGTGGCAAACTGTACAAGATAGAATGAAAGCAATTATTTAATTTGCCTAGTTCCTTGCAATGACTGCTGATGAAACTACTGCAGTAGACAACTTCACTTATGTGGCAGTGCATTGCTACGTTGTCCAGAACTGGACTCGTGTGCCTATGTTCATAGTGTTATAGAAAGTGGAGTCCGAAGGGGCTTCAGTTGACAATTTGACTGCTCTAATTACTTCAGCATTGAGTGTAAAGGCAAGCTTGGGCGCCGATGCCATTGCAAGTAGGCTAATTTGCTTTGGTGCAAATGGAGTTGCCACTTTCCAGGGTCACAGGAGTGGGTGACCAAACAAATGCAAAGTAAGCATGCATCGTTTCTTCAAGGCGTTCACTGCATGGCGCACATGTGCAACTTGGCATTCAAGACGTTGTCTTCTTTGGACTTGATGTCAGCTATAGAGGACTTGATAAAAGATTGTCACAATTACTTTGCCTCCAATCCAAAGAAGTTTGCAGAGTTCCACGCCCTTGCATTGATGATGGAAGCAAAAGGCCTGAAATTTCTAAAAAATGTATCCATGCGTTGGGTTACATTGATCCAATCCTTTAGGCGGCTGTTGAGCAAGTACCGTTTTGCAGTGGCGAAGATGGACGTAGATGCAAATAACAACAAGGAAACGGTAAGACTCTACTTCATTTTTTGTTTTTTGTTTTCAACACATGTAATTCTTCTTGTCTTTGCTTCTCTTGCAAGTGCGTGAGTTGACTTTTTGGTGCGTTGTTTTTGTGACGCGGAAGCGTGTGCGGGCAAAGGCGCAAGCTGTGTTGGCTAAGTTGATTGATCTATATGTCGTCTTGGAAATGATGTGCTTACTGCTATTACTAGAGAGCATCGACCATTTGGTCTTGTTTGCCCAGAAGCGGGATGTTTTCATTTCTGATTTTGTCGCAGCTCTACATGTATGTCAGGGCGAGCTGTACAAGTTTTATGTTGATTCAAAGCAAGCATTTGTGACTAACAAGTTTTGGTCCTTTAACCAGCTTGAGCAATGTGGACATGAACAAATCCACCTAAAGTGGGTGGCTTTGCCGATGGACCTTAACGCTGCTAGCCAGATTTTGCAGTTGGCCTTTTGTGCAGGAGAGCACACCGTGTTTGCGGTGCATGAGGGCTAGTTTGTGACACGTAAATCATTTGCGGATATTGTCAGGGTTGTAAAGAATGAGTGCAAAGGTATGTACTCCTATGGCCACTAGTTTGTGCATGTGAAGGGCTATTGCTACAACTGAAGATAATCGGTATGTGAGAAGGTATGATCTTTGCTTTTCCAATTTCGTTTTTCTGGTGTGGTTTTGTGGCCATTACATTGTGCAAGTAAAGGTAAATGTAGCAGCTTATAGCTTCAAGTAATATGTGTGCAATTTTGTGTGCTTTTCTTTCTTTCGTTTGTATTTTTTTTGGCTGGGTGGCCGTGTGGCCACTACATTGCGCAGGTGAAGGTAGCCAATGCCGAGGAGGTTTAGCGCAGGTAAAGGTAGCTACAGCCGAGGAACTCCAAGTAAGTGGTAAGGTATTTCTTGTTCTGCAATTTTTTTTGAGGTGGCCGCTTGGCCACCACCTTAAAGGTAGCAACAAGTGAAGGTAAAGCAGCAGGTGAAGGTACACACCGGACTTTCTTGGAATTCCCTCCGACTAATTTGGAGATTCTGCAGTTTTTCCCTGCAAGTTTCTCCTAGTTTTCATGTTTCCTTGTGTTCTAATGTCACCATGGAGGGATCTTCGAAGAATTCCTATACAAGGAAAAAACCATGGATTTTCTTTGCAAGTATTTCATAAATTCTCTCCAAATTCCCTCTGTAAAATTCAAATTGGTAGACTTTGTATACATTTTACATTTCAATGTTTTTTCCACCTGATATTTGGTAGATTTTAGAAGATGCAATTGTCCCATATCAATTGTCAAGGGTACGGTGAGGTTGGACACATAAGACTTGTAAATTGTCATGTAATCTCCAAAGCAATGAATTCCATTGATTTCACAATAATCTAACTTGTCTCTAGAGTTTGTACAATCTAAGAAATTTTGAAACGTGCAAATCTGAAATGTACAAATTTTGAAATGTACAAATCAATAAGATTGGAAATTCAACATCTACATTTTCGTCAGATTTCAGCTTTCAAAATCTGTAAATTGTATTGACTATGCAAGCTAAAATCTACATTAAGCTTAGATTTTGGAGGCATAAATCTACATTCTGAAATATTAAATTCCACAAATTCAATAGATTTGGAGGTGGGAACATCACTGAAAAATGCACAAATTACCCCCTAAAAAATGCACAAAATTCCCTGTCTCACATTTTCCTGTGAGAGCTACATTCCCTGTGTACTTGAAAGAAGGCCAAAAAACTAAATTCTCGGAGGGGATTTTTGTTATAGTGCCTACATGGAACATTGAGAATGTTTGGTGTGGTAATGGCAAGCCACTTTTTTTTAGTCAAATATTGTGATTTCTGATTTTGGAGTACTTATTTCTAATTGTGGCCCTTGTAGATGCGGCCATGTAGCTTATTCACGAGCTTAAGTCACGATTTCCTGTTGATGGAGTCATGGACGCCTTGGACGTGGTTTATCCTCAATATTGGCTCCAATCTAGATGTGAAGTGACCTTCCGCAAGCACCTATCTAGATGTTATCAAGAAGAATTTTGGAGAGCCAAAGTGGATTCATGGAAAAGATGGCAACAAGCTTATGCCTCCTCTCCTGGATTGTTTTGATCTGTAGTGCTAGCAAAGCCTTTTTAAGCTGGCCATACTATCAAATGCCATGACCGCTATGGAGCCACCTTTTCTTGTGAATCCACTGATGAAGCTCTAGAGGTCCCTTGACGCTAACTCCGCACTAGCCACAAATTTTAGTGAGTACATGAAACTTGCTGAAATTGCAATGATCCATGTGTTGGGCTCTGTGGAAGATGAATGGTGCTTTTCTGCCTTGACGTTTCTCAAAGACAAAGTTCGCAATCGGTTGGATGCCAACTTGGCCGTTGTTGATGGCATGAAAGCTCAGCATGTGTATACTTTGAGCACATTCCCGTATAAAGATTGTTTCCAGCAATGGCTAAGGTCAATTGAGCGACAACGATATGGAGTATCAAGGTAGGAAGTTCACTTCTTTTAGCTGGACGTTGTAGTAGCTTTGCGTAGTGTTGCAATTCTCATCCATGCATGGTGATTGAGTTCCTAGTGAGATGCTTAGATGGTGCTTTGTACACAGGGCGCTTTTGTTTCCATCATCCGTGCATGGTCATGGAATCTACTTTACCCATCATATGCATTCAATGAAGCTTTATTCTTCTTTATGCTTCTGTACATTACTTCTAATGTGGTGAACTGTGAATACTTCAGGTCTTTCAATGTACTCTAGCTACTTTATTGTATCGCCAATTTTTGGTAAGCATTCTTGACTTTCATCCCCCATTGCTTGAAATGATTTGAATGTGTACAATTTCTCACTTGGGCGTCGGAGTGTGTGTTTTCTTTTGCACGTCCAAAACTTTGTACGGGATGAGCATGTTTTGAAGTGTAGATTTATAAATGACATGTATTGATCTCAATGTGGAAATTTTTTTACTTGGGCGTTGGAGTGTGTTTTGTGTTGTGCAGGTCCAATTATCCAAGGCTTTGCATGACAGAGATGCGGGAGTGTGTTTTAATGTACAGAATTTTAAATGATTTCCGTTTCTTGTTTCCATTCAAGAATTGTAAATGTGTACTCTTTTTCCAATATACTTTGCTTTTTGGTTCATGATTTCATTCACAGAGAAATCCTTGTTGCCAATTGGAATTCCTTTTTCATGTTGTGGATGCCTTGCCCCTATGTTGAAAATTGCTAGTAATGCTTGAATGACAACAAATTTTTGGATGTGCAAGCCTAATTCAGTCCATGCGGAAAAAAATTAATGCCAATGCTTCAATTGCGTAAAGTCCAAAAAATGCCACCTCACTTCAAAATCCAGCACTCAGAGGCCACCTTCAGTTGCATCCCCAAAACACAAATGGAACCACATAACCCAAATGCATTTCCAAAAATATGCCACCAAGGCATTGGACAAGAAACGAAAAAAACCCCACTGGTTCCCGAGTTTTGGGTTTCTGCGGGACTCGCAGCCCACCACGCAGTCCACAGACATGTACTGAAGGGGTTGAAAAACATGTTTTTCTGGGAGTCTGACACGGGAAACTTTTAAAGCTCTTGTCTGAGGTAGTGAGGTCTCCATTGTAAGTTCGAACCACCCATTCTCGACCAGGGACCTAATTGCGATCACGGAAGGGAACTTAAATGTTCTGACGTCATAGACAGCTTATAGTTTACTGACCAAAACCTTAAACTATCTATAACGTAAGAACATTTAAGTTCTAAAATGAGTAGCATCTTTACATTTGATCGCAATTAAGTCCATGACCAAGAATGGGTAGTTCTATCTTACAATCAGAGCCTGGCAGACTACGTTATAACTTGCTGAAACTGTGCGGCAGTACTTGTGAAGGCATGTCACTGGAATCTCATTGTCAGACTCCTCTTAATTGCTTCATGCAAGTGTGCCAGTGCTCGGTTCAAGTTTGCCGGAACTGAAGTAGCTATGTAGTGAGCGGCCACTACGAACGCAACGCCGAGCTTTCATGCTTCGCACCTGCGAGTGCTGGTCGTTACCCACCATCGAGTTGGTTTCTTCCCCTGCCGCAAACGCTCCGTAGAATTTGCACTGCTCTGTATGGCTTACACGAGGGGTTACCCGTCTAGCTTCAATTCGTGGTGACAATTTCGTAATTCGAGTTTCAATCACTGTTTTCATCAATTAAGTTGTCCAATGCGATGCATCTAGTTAATGCAGCTTCTCGATCTGCTTGCTGATTCTGACTGCTCACCTTGATGTATTGTGCGCAGATCGAGCTGGTGCGGTTGGTTCGTATTAGATTGTGCACTAGCTGGCTGATAGACTGACGCGATGGAAGCCAGCTTGTGGTATGAAGTGCTGCTGCTTTTGATTGGCGTTGCCATAGACATTGCAGTCGCGGCTCTCTGTTTCCGGAGCGTTCCAACTTGGAACTGCTTGATGAAACTGATCAAGATCCAGACCCAGACAGCAGGTCTGATGCCTCGTTTCTCAATTTCATTTCTTTCTAAAATGCTAGGATTGCTATTAGCGTACTGCTCGGTACGTGTTTTCGTCCAAGTGCTTCTGCATGTCCAATAGACTTTGAAAGCTAGATTGAAGACTCAAAAGCTACGAGCATCTAATTAAATCTGGCTGCTCTGTCTTTCTTCGTGCAAAATGATCTCATGTTTCTCTTCCTTCTTGCACAGTTGTAGGGGAAGGTGCTCACGATCTGCCCCTCCCTGATGGCGATGCTGCTGCTCATGCAAATGGTGTGCGTGATTTGGAAATGGGGAGCGGCAATGCCCCTGTTCACGGTGAGATTTGTTTTTGCGTCCTTGGTGTCCAGGATTTGTGAACTTCTTTGTCATTTCTTTGCACAAGAAACATTCTCAATGTTCCCTGTAAGCACTATAACAAAAATCCCCTCCGAAAATTTAGTTTTTTGGCCTTTTTTCAAGTACACAGGGAATGTAGCTCTCACAGGGAAATGTGAGACAGAGAATTTTGTGCATTTTTTAGGGGGTAATTTGTGCATTTTTCAGTGATGTCCCCACCTCCAAATCTATTGAATTTGTGAAATTTAATATTTCAGAATGTAGATTTATGCCTCCAAAATCTAAGCTTAATGTAGATTTTAACTTGCATAGTCAATACAATTTATAGATTTTGAAAGCTGAAATCTGACGGAAATGTAGATACTGAATTTCCAATTTTATTGATCTGTACATTTCAAAATTTATACATTTCAGATTGCACATTTCAAATTTTCTTAGATTGTACAAACTCTAGAGAAAAGTTAGATTATTGTGAAATCAATGGAATTCATTGCTTTGGAGATTACATGACAGTTTACAAGTCTTATGTGTCCAACCTCATCGTACCCTTGACAATTAATATGGGAGAATTGCATCTTCTAAAATCTACCAAATATCAGGTGGAAAAACATTGAAATGTAAAATGCATACAAAGTCTACCAATTTGAATTTTGCACAGGGAATTTGGAGAAAATTTATAAAATACTTGCTAAGAAAATCCATGGTTTTTTCTTGTATAGGAATTCTTTGAAGATCCCTCCATGGTGACATTAGAACACAGGGAAACATGAAAACTAGGAGAAACTTGCAGGGAAAAACTGCAGAATCTCCAAATTAGTCGGAGGGAATTCCAAGAAAGTCCGGTGTGTTGAGCTTGAACATGGAATGGTGATAGTCAAGTAATCACTAAGGGGAAGATCAAGACTGAGAAGACAAGCCCGGAGATTCCAGCTGGAGTGTGTGAGGCTTAATATAGTTTGGGTTCTTCCATTCACTTCCTGGCGGATTTGCTTGATTTCTTCCTTTTTTGATGCAGGTGGCGGCGAGTCCGTGACTGAGCCTGAATTGGAACTGGGACTTGTGAATAGCGGTGAAGGTGAGAAATCTTGCACAGAGTACATACTATACCACTCTCCGTGCTGCACCCGCGACCATTTCCTTGTGAATAGACTCTGTTGCTGAAAAGCATTTGGTAGATGATTGTGCTCAATTTGAACATCCTCCGCTCGTCAATGGATTCAGAACTTCGGGACACTTGATTTCTTCCAGTTGGAATTGGTTTCGTTCGGAACGTAATACCCTACTGATGCGCACCCTGTATCGCCCACTTCGTTTTGTGCATTCATTCTAGACTCGATCATGTCATCCTTACACAGGAATAGAAATGAATTTGAATCCAGTATGTAATCTATGGAATTGCAGGGATCGAACATTTCAGCGATCAAGAGACCATACTCCAGGAATCAAATCTCCTGTGACCAGTACGTCATTTCCGTGACCTTCCACCCCAGTGCTATCCATGGAGTCACATCCACATTTCTGAACTTTTTAAGAATTACTAAGATTCAAGCTGCTCAAGAGATATTTAATCTACAAATTTCCAAACCACAGATTGTTGTATGAGTTTTATAAGACTATTTTACAATGAAATTGCGTGAGTATGCTGCATTCATTTAAGACACATACCACATATGTCGTCGAACTGCCGTAGGTTGCTTAGTTTTTGATGTTTGCACATGGGTTGCAGCTCCCAAGGCTCACGACACTAGAGACGCAGCAAGAGAAGCCCTTGTGCCTGCCGAAATGGATTAGGTAACCTTCGAAATGAACAGGGCGTAACTAACTCTGTTCCTGGACGAAAATTCCAGTAATTGTTGCCTTTGTGGTTGAATATAGTGTGGTTACAAACAAACTATCTTGTCCGTGGATGAAACACATTCGAGCGGACAGATGCACACAATTAGAGCTTGTTACAGGTTCAATGAAATGAATAGAATGTTGTCTAGCATTTATGCTACATGTCTTCACTAGAAGGGAGACTCTTATCTAATGTTTACGAAGTTTTACATTTAGGGGTAGTGAGGGGAGGAGGCAGGTGTGTGTGTATGTTGGTGAGAGGGATGAATCATTTTTTGGCAATTGGAGGGGGATGCTTGTTGTTCAAGGCAAATAGAGGTAGTAGTACTTGCTTGATTTCTATTTCACGTTTGCAGAGCAAAATGTATGTGGCATATTAGATGGCAATGTTGTTTATGCTAGAGAGACTTTTGCCAATATGTGTGGTTTAGGGATGTTTGAGTCTTGATGTAGAATGTGGGAGGAGGTTGAATGTGTTGTACCTTTGGGCTCCCGCAACGATGACATTGAGAGGTTTTGTATTCCATCTTGTTCAATGAGCTTATGACCATGTATTCAAGCTTCAAAATCCTTCAATATATGTGTTCTTTGTGCCACTATATAATAATGAAATTCTTGAAAGTGTTATTGATCAAAGAGTTGATTGCAAGTCTTCTAGATGCCATATTTAACTACTTTTGGACTTTTAAGGGAATTTTGGACTTTGTCGATCGTGAGATCCCCCGATGTCATAGATATCTAAAATCTAAACCTGTTGTACATTTTTCAAACCACCTAGTCCAAAATCTATATCATTTCTAGATTCATAAAATCTATAGAAGTTAAAATCTACAATTGTCATAGATGTCCCTTTACCAATTTTGGACTTTGCAAAGTCCAAAAGTAGTTAAATATAGCATCTAGCTATAAGTTCTAAAATCTTTAATTCTTCTTAATGTCTTTAAGAAGTCCTACAAATTTACAAATTATTTTTAAAGGTTTGAAGATAAAGTAAAGAAAATGCATAACCAATATTGAATATGTTTAAAAATTAAACTCTTTTACCATGAGTGTAAATTGTAGTATAGAATATTAGAGTGCAAATCAAATTATGATGCAAATATAGGCTTAGAACTTTAGAGTTTAGACTCCAATAAAATTGTCATTTTTAGGAAGTCTTTCAACGTTTTTCAAATAGATTTCAAACTTAAAGAGCTTCGATTTTTAGTGTTTATGTCTTGAAACTAATAAAATTATTAAGAGATGATAGAGTCAAGTTTTCTAACCTTAAAGTCAAAAGAGCAAGACTATATTATATTGGTATTGAGCTTTTTTGATAGAATGTACAAATCTATTAAAAACAAAAATATAATATATGAATTAATATAACTCAACAATTGGTAGAGACCATACATATAAGCTTTGTATAAAATATTGGAAGAAGATCATTCATTTTGTAATGTAAGAAGAATGGTTTGGTCATTAGTAAGTCAGCCTCTGGCCCTAACGAGCTTCTAAGAGAAAAGTATTCACCTTTAATCAAAAGGATAGAATTTTTTATGTCTATAATTATAATAATATTCATAAAGAACAATAAATTTATAATTTTTGGTAATCTTTTATGTACAATGGTTCTCAAAACTTAATTGATGTCTAAGTACATAACTCCCATATTATATGGCCCTGATTATAGTCACTTATAATGCATTTTTGTCCAATCTCAAGGGATATAATTTGTTTGTGTCATGAAGTTCTAGTTGATTTCTTGCTCCAATTTCAACATGAAATCTTACTTCTTTTAATCAAGATGTCTGTGATCTTTAAGCATTGGAGATACTTTATATTTACTGAACTAGAAGTAGAACAACCCATTTCAATCTAAACTTTCATTCCATACATCTTGTAAAAGTCCCATTTAGATTAATTTTTTGTATTGAAAAATAAGGAATACAAATGAAGAAAAAACATTGCTTGCCTTAGAGAGCTAATTGTATGAAATGAGGATAGCATGTGTCAAATCTTACTGTACCTTTTTTGGTCGCAAACACAAATGTTGGCAAATCTTTAGATCCTACACATCAACTAGGAGCAAATAGCCATGGATTTATCTCAACTTGCAACTTGGACAAACATAGAGTTTGACATTTGACAAGAGGTAGGATCAAATTTTGTTTGAACATTGACTCATACCTCACTGTTTCAGTAGAAGTCTTGTAGGGTTAATTAGTGATGGCGTCTGTATTTAGAGGTTGTGATGCATCTATTTTGTTGACACACATCCATTGAGGATGTCCTTTAAGTGCCAGTTAAGTAGTGCAACTATAAGAATTTTTAGCAATAGATATTGAGGTGAGATGATTTGTCTATTGAGGTTTGCATCTCAACAAGAGACTTTGTCTAGTTCTCCCTCTAAGGAATAAGTACCAAGCTTTTGCTATATATATGATTGGAGGCTAATTCTTTGTGCAATGATGAATTTTTCTTTTGTAAGCTTTTGTGAGTTTGTCTATATTACAAATGTATTCTTCTATTAATTGAGTTTCTCCAAGTTGTCAACCTCTACTTTCTCAAGAATGACAAAACATAATTGTGCATGTTATCAGTTTTTTAATGAATCTTTAGTTACCTTTTAATAGAAGCTTGCAGTTCAGATACAATTAGGGGCAAATCTTTTGTTTGCACATTTTAGATGTTCTCCCTTTTTAGGTTTTATGTACATCATTCCGTTGTTTGGCAAGAAAATGAGTCTTGAAATAAAAAAAACTTGGTTGAGTGAAGACTCAAAAATGCAACATTTCAACTTTAGTAGTGTAATCAACTTTGTAACACCGAGTAATCTTTTGAATGAAGTGCTTTGAGTATGGCATGCAATGAACTTGTATTATCTATAAAACCTTGCAATCATTCAATGACATATAGTTCTACTCCAAGGTCTTTGAGATTGAACCTATGTATTAATAGCTTTTGCAACACTTTGAAGCCTCAAGTAGAGACTTCAATGCTCTAGCCAAATCAATAGATGTAAAGCCAATAGACAATTACCTAGGAGATGCAAGGAGAGGCTCTGTCTATGTAGCATTGGCTCATTTTTCAATAAGGTTCTATTCAAATTTCCTTTCTTGTAAGAGCATGGCCACCCAAGTGGGCCCTTGAGTAGTCACGGCTAGTGGATGGAGCACAAATCCCACCATCCCATGTTATGATCTAACTTCAAAAATTTTGACCCCTCCTCCATGTTATTTTTCAAGCCTCGTGTCAGCTCCTGTGGCTTTTGTACCAAATGCTGGCCACCACATCTACTATTGCAACCCCTATTGCTTTCAAAATGACCACGCAAAGCCATATTCAAACAATATTTGACTACGAGGTTCTCGACCGTCTATTGTCCTACGTCACTAAAGAGGCCCATTGTTGTTAAATGACTGGTTGCATTTTTAAAGTGGCCATTGCAAGAGTGACAGTGGGGAACAAAAAGTTGCAAAGGCCTACCTAAAGCCGTTAAACCACCTTCAGCATGTCTAAGTGGCCATGCTTTAAGGTAAGATGGACCTTGACCCTTTAAGGCCTATAAAGACAAAATATTATAAATTGAGATTTTAAAAGCTATGTACACCTTCCACCAAATTTTTTAGCAACTCATACCTAAATTCACAATTTGACCATACAGTTTAACGAGAAGCTCT
This sequence comes from Antitrichia curtipendula, assembly GCA_951230915.1. Classification (NCBI taxonomy): domain Eukaryota; kingdom Viridiplantae; phylum Streptophyta; class Bryopsida; order Hypnales; family Leucodontaceae; genus Antitrichia; species Antitrichia curtipendula. Next base: position 3,145,176 of record OX579634.1, read on the forward strand.
TACATTTACTACAATTGTAAGTGTGCACAAAATCTACTAGTTAAAATGGTACTCCGTATTTTATAAAGAAAAAAATCACTTGTAATTGGACCTTGCAAGCGAGCCTTAAAGAGTTATTCCCTTTCCTATCCACCCAATTTTATTCCTTATATAATATAACTTTGAGATTTAAAAAAAATTCGAAATCCAAATGTATTGACTAATCAAAACTCGGGTTTAAACATCCCACAAGGATAGCTAAAAAAAGAGTTGGCTATAGATATTAGTTCAACTTTGTTGTTTGTGATATTTTTGAAAATACATACAATTAATTTTTGAAATTTTTAGATGAAAATTAATCATTCTTCACATCCTATGCTACCCCAAATTTTCAACTTTTCCATAATTATTAGTGTTTTATAGCCAACATTCCTTCAAGGATCAAAATTAGGTCCTCCCCCTTAACTTTTGTCAATGCATAGCTTCCACCCCTTCAAACCTAAGCCGATAATACAAAATTCATTATTTTGAATATTGTGACTTTTAGTAAATTTGAATGTGATAGCAAAACTACTTTACAATGCATGGATCTTATTTTTCTGCAAAGTTTTATTGTAATGGAAATTCTAAAAATAAATAAACAAATAGATGCAAAAGGATCATCAATTTTGACAAGATGAAATCTCTAGAAAAATTCTAGAATAATAAAACAATTGTATCTTGGATGAAAGTGTAAGATATTCCTAAGGATATGAAAGACTAACAAAAATGTGAGCATAGTACCCAACATAATTAAAGATCAATTTTGACAAGGAAGTGTCATAACATTGCTTACACTAGAAGAAACCTGTGTTTTTCTTGTGTTACCTACGAGGTAGGGGGGTCCTTTTGCATCTTTGAAAATGGGACCCTTATAACGAATAAAATTGTCGCATATGGCTCCTCAGTCAAGCCAACTCCAATCCTTGAATTAACTTAGGCATTTAGGGAGGCATACCATATGTGAGAATCTAATTTTGCACTTAGTTGTTGAAATTGAATTTCCATGCCAAATTCTTAAGGGTCCATGTCACCTCATACCATTCACAAGATGACACGTGACATTTTTTTACAAAAATGACTTAACTTAAGCCGAATTTGATCTTCAGGGAAGCTAAGGCCCTTTTGCCATGTGACTTGGGCTAGCAAAGAAGTTACTAGTGCCCAAATTTTCCCCCGGGTACTGTACATGGCAAGCTTAGGGTTTGGGCTGGCAAAACCTCCGTTGGCTGATTTCGGGGAGCAAAAAAGTAGGATTCTAAGTTTCACCAATCAATTGGTTGTCCCTTCACTTGCGATACGAGGTCAAGATTCTTTTTTATAACCCCCGATAGAAGGTCATTTGACTATTTAAACATGATTTCAACCCTCACAAAGTCTTTTCAATACTCAGGAGGTGTACTTGGAGGTAGAGTGGTGATGTTAGCAAGTCATAAAGTATTGCACATGGCAGGATGAAGCTAGCAGTTCCGGTGGAGTCTACCTATGGACATTACCGGAGCCGGGCATAGTCTAAATACATCTTTGCCGGCCCGGCTCACATGGCAGGAGGGCTTAGGGCCAGCTTACATGTGAGCCCAGTGGGCAAGAAAAGCAACTAGGAGACAAGAACAGTGCCACCGATGATCGGTAAGCGCGGAAGGAGGAGAGACAGTTTCACCGATATCGGTGTAGAAAACACTGTAGAAGGAGCATAAAAGTGTTTTCTGTATTTCGCCCTCGTTGACTCCTCCCACCCACCGATACATGTAAGGAGGCCCTTAACCCCTAAATGCCCAAGGCCTTTTTTGAGCTGCTTGGAATTTGCTCTAAATTGAACAAAATGCCAACATTTTGATAAGTTGTATCAATTTTTTTTGAATTGTAACCGTACAAATTCAAACTAGACATGTTAGAGATCTCATAGGAAAAGAAAACACAACAATATCACTTATGGAGTGAAAGATTATAATGTTTGACTGTGAGGGTGTTAAAATTGCACAAATCTTTCAATCCTCTTTTCACAAGTCAAATCTAAAAAGTTAGTGACCAAAAAAATATGATGTTAAAGGGCCTAACATGTATAACCCCAATCAATTTACGGCTTCTTAAAATCTACTCTATAACTTTTTTAAATGAATTTTGAATGTGATTTTTTCTCCAAGATTTAGTGTATTTGAGGCTCATTTCCAAGAGCTCTCAACACTACGGGAAGTCAAGATTGCAATGGGTACCCTTGCACAAAAACTTGAGTAGAAAAATCACTATCATTTATTTTCAAGATCGGATTTTTAATGCTAAAACTAGACTTCAAGAAGAACTTTCCAAAAATATAAACTACTAAAAATAGCAACTTGGTTAGGTTTTATTTAACTTCAAAGTTTTGCAAACACCAGATTTGGGTGCCTCGGGCATTTAGGGGTTAATACCTTCCCATCATGGAGTTGACCATTGCCTGATTATACAATATTATGTGTTGGATTGTGAAAGCTCCACGTCACCTTATGCAAATTACAAGATGCCACACTTTTTCACGAAAAATGCTGGATCTGACCCTTTCCTATTTACGCTGTGTTCAAGAGTGATCTTTCCCCTGTTTCCCCTGTTTCCCGTACGCCGCTATTGAGGACCGGTTTCAAATACCGACCTCCCTCGAGGTATCGAGCTCTCAGGATAACCCGAGAAAGGAAATAGTGAGCAACCAGAGCATGACCACAGAGCAGCCTCGACAACAAGAAGTTGCCTCTGAATTCCGACTCTAGAGATTCCTCCATTTCTCACTTACAACTGGATTGCTCATTATTCTTCCGTGGTGATGACATTCCCCTTCATTTTCATGCGGTTTTCCTGAACTAGCAACCTTTGTGGACCTGACGCAGTTCTCGTTTGCGAGACCACTATGTTTTCTGCAGGTGAATTTCACCGCTGTTGGTAGTTGGGTGCGTGCCGAATTCGACATTGGACGCAGAGATTTGGAGCACTTCCATGGCGACGTCGAGGTGCGCGGGGTTCGCATTGCCGGTGCAGACTGGATTGCGCAGGAAGACTGAGCTGCAAGGGAGGAGAGCCTCAGACCAGGTCGTGTTGAAATTAGGGTTAGGGCAGCATGGGAGTTGTGGCTGTCAGGCAGCTGCCAACAAGTATGACCCTGGGTACAAGAAGAGTGTTCCGAAGAGGAGTGAGTCGAAGAAAGCTGAGAAGTATGGGTCCGTGGCGGAAGCTTCGAGTAGTGGGAGACAAACGAAGAAGGTTTCGAAGAAAGATCAGGTGAGGTGCACCTTTGTTGAAGGATGTTTTTTCAGTATTGTTGTATGCAGTTGAAATGATTTTAATCTTGCAAATAAGCTTCGGTCTTTTTCTTGCAAGTTTCCTCCTGACTTTGCAGACTGGTCAAGAAACGGTTAGAAGGAAAAAATTTCGCTCGAGCTTGGTTGGGCTCAGAGGCGCCAATTAGCTAGCAACTTGGGGCTAACTCCCGTTACCAACACCGTTTACTCTATCTAGTGTGTGATGCACAACTTTGTAGATTTAATGGTATTTGAACATCATGTATTAGTGTACCTATTGATGGATAGGTAATGGCCATTTTTTGACTACGTGCTTGTTGATCGAGTGACTTATCACTCAAAAGAAGCTTCTTGATGGTTGTCCCAAGGTGCAATATGGGAACAAAAGAAAGTTCAATTACCCCGCAACATGCTATTTTGGTGGCACATTAAATGATAGATGATAGTAAATAGAATGATCGGTGTAATTTGCAATGAATTGACGTTCATTTCCATGAGTTAGCTTAACCCTCCAATTTTGGACAAGTGAACTAACTGTGCTACACCAATGGTTTGAAGTGCTAAATCCACCTGCAGCAATTAGTTAGCTAACTTGAAAGCCCAACTCCCCATTAGTTTCCTTGTAAGTTTCCTTGTAATCAATAGGCTTCCAACTAGCAAATGGGCCTTAACACCCTAATTATCTAAGATGCACAACTTTGTTGCTTTGTTAGAGTAAAGAATTTGAGTGTTCATATGTAGCGTGAGTTAGGATTTGCAGAGAGCAGCTGCATGTTTCGCATTTACCATTATCCATTTGGAATAGGGCATGTGCCATAAACCCTGCGGTTGATGGTGAAGATCAGTGATTATTATGGTTTATGGACTTTGAATGGGAATAGCAATAGTGTTAACTTCGGACTTCCATGACTGTTGTCTCATGCCATGGAATACGGGTTCTTACTGTGCAGGTGAGATTTGCAATTGAGGACGATGACGATGACGTCGGCAGTGCCATACCACCGGTATCTCTGTTGAAGCCATTAGCTGGATTCGTTCTGGACGATTCAGGAAAGGTTGTGTTTATGGCTCCTCCTCAGAATCGGATCGTAACAATTGTGAGTATTTTCTCCACCTAACGAGAAGCTTAGACTGAAAGTACCAGAGCTTTGTTTTTATTTACTCACTAAGACGTGGTGGTATACACTCTTCGATGGCCGATTGCCTTCGCACAATTATCCCACATTTGTTGAACTTCCTGGTTGATTTGTTTTGAAATGCAGGTGGATCCAGCAACTAGAAGACCACTAGAATGTATGATAAGAAGGGCTTTCTCAAGCTCGAGTGGGGAGCAATGTTTTCTCCTTTTACCTCTAGATATGTAAGGGACCCCTTTTTATTATCTTCTTTCAATTGGTACATGTTACCTTCCTTAAGCTTACTAAATGATTTTAATCTCAACTCCTATAGATATGGAAGTGACCACACTTGTCCTTTTGGGCACTTTGGGTTAATGTTTGTTCCAGGACTGCATTGAACTTGGTGCTGGACCTCAAACTTTTCACTCAGTTTGATGCAGTTGAAACATGCAGTTATGAAACGAACAGAGTATGCATCAAACGTGCAGTTCTAGATTTTACTCGAATCTTGCTTGCGTTGGTCTATTCTTTTAGTAACGAATTTCCGAAAATTTAATTCTATGGACGCAGGCCCTTACAAATTTTGAAAATAGAAGAGGAACGCGAAGGTTTGATTGAGGTAACTCTCTTCATCCTTGCAAGTGTCACAGTATGTGCTAAACTATGTTCTGTTTGATTGGCTAAAATTAGACTAATTAGTAGTCATGGACCTAACCTGGATATCTGCTGTTACAGCTGAGTGATGCGGAGTTGGAAGAGGTGCTACCTAACGCTGCGTATGCACTTGCTAAAAGTCGTCTTCATCTTATCGTTAGTGGGTAAGTTTAATACAATTTCCTGGGTTTATCTTGCTAGTGTGTATCGATTGATTATCGGTTCCTTGCTATTTAATACACTCTGACATTGGAAAGAGTTGTATAATTTGTGTCCTGTTGTATACTTTGTGTCAGGTTCTGTCTGACCGCTCGGGGAGGTTTCTGCTACACAGAGAAGGATGTCATAGACTTGAATACTGGTATTTGACATCACCTTCTTTTAAACCATTTCCCGAACTAAATTAGCTTTTGAGAAGGTAGGAAGAGTTTCAAAGGAAAGGGACCAAGCGTCGTTATGTATCTGCCAGACCCTTACCCACTCCTTAAAACAGGGTGTTGAAACGAACTTAGCCTCATGCATAAGAAAATACTCACTGATATTCTGCTCTTGTGCAGAGTATGGAGAGGGATTGGGTGGCTCTCTGGCCGAAGGAGTAGAGGTTGCGACTTTCCAAATGGTATCGTAACCCTCTTCTGATGGACAGATTCTTCTTTCTGAGAAAGTGACGAGTGTGGATAGCGCGCAATTTTTGACTGGATAATTTCAACTGATATATGTTTCTATTTATACCTTGCGCAGGATAACAATCAATATCTTATGTTTACACCCTTTGATCCCCTTATGTTCGTTGCACACAAGGTCCGCCCACTACCTGCTTCCTTGCATTTTGGTGTTTTGGATGCTTTTAAATGAAGTGCTTTGCAGTCTGTGCTTCAAACATTGCAGAGCTGACGTGACTACTGTTGCTGAAACAGGACTCAGCAACGGGAGATTTGAGGATTGCTGATGATGTGAGTTCCTTATTATATTGGAAACTTTGTTGCCGGCGGGAAAGTGGTTCTTGTCATTTTGTTATGATTATAAAGCAATGTAAAGCATTGTCCTCTGCAATTGAGGAGTACATAGTTTGTTCATCCATTCAAGCTTTTGGTTGATATGCAGGACCTACTGGATGACGAAGCAGTGCTAGATGCTATTGATGAAGAAAATGAATTCCAAGCTCTTGTGGTAAGTTTTATTGGATTCTATGCCAGTAAACTCTAGACCTGTTCATTCCGATTTCCGGTTTCAAGTTTGTCGCCTCCGTTATCCTCATTTGGTTGAAATCTATTTGTCTTCCTGCTCCAGGATGAAGAAGAGGCAGTTAACGAGGCTTTGAAGTCAGCCTAGTAAACCGAGTTCAGCTTCTGACAGTAAAAAAAATGAGCTTGTACCTTCTATTTCAAAGAATGTCTCCCTTCTTGGAGACTTGGAATCGCCCATGGGTTGGTTGTAAATTGCAATCATGCAAGCAGCCTCCAAATTGGGAAACTCTCGATCGTTTGTAAATCTTAAGTACTTCCTATGAGTTCCTCGTCTCCTGTTTGAACTACGGTATGGCAACGAAGTGTTGTTTTTCTTCTATCCATCCAGAATATCTCTTCGGTGTGAATCCAAGTCGGATCTTAAGTACCCTGGTATATTCGCTCTCATAACCTTAATGAAGCTGATAATTATGGTATATTTGCACGCATCGGACGTGAATAGCATGGTTATGTCTCATAGTTTTGTCCTTTTGCTTTAGTGTTATGAGGTGGCAACCATGCTTTGGGTATGAAGAGCAAAAAATTTGAAGCACATGTTACTCAAACAAATTTAATGTTGGGAATCCCCTTTGCAACTACATCTAAATAATATAATGTTGAAGATTTATCAATACTTCAAAATAAAAGCTTTACACGAGGGTGTTGCAGCTTCAGGTATGTTCAAACCTACAGATATTATATTACAAATTATTGCAAGTTAATACACAAGCTTTGTTCAAATTATTTTCAAAATATTCATATGATTATTGTTTTCCATAGGATTATTCATATGTTTGAACAAGAAGTTCATGCTATGTGCATCAATGGAATTTTGTTCATATGCAGCACACTCTGGAGCATTCCTCAAACCACAATGAGCCTGGAAGGAGGAGAATCACTTGAGGCTCGCGTCAATGAAGACTGAGGCTTTGTAGATAGTTCTTTTCACTTAACCACGTGGAACCTTGCTAGTGAATGCTACTCTTGACTCCACTTTTCAATTGTAAACTCAATTAACAATACTAAGTTATATTAGCCCTTCAACATGACAGCCAACTCCTCGGACTAACTTTTCGATGTATTTTTAAAACTGTGACGTTTAACGGTTTAATCTTTCTTCGAAAACGTTTCATTGGAGAGAAATACTGTAACACCAACGAATTTTCGAGGTTGGAGGTTGAAGAGGCTGTCAACGCAGAAGGCTTCATTGGAGACCTAGCTAGAGCAAGAAACATTCTATGGCCTCCCAATGACACTCACTCCAACCAACATTGAATAACTAATGTAGAGCTCTTCGAAAAGTTAAACCTAATCCAAAGCTAAGCTAGAATTCTGGGAGCCATTCTTGGCCATTGATGAAGTCGAGCTGGGTGAAAGCCATGGCCTCTAACTCGTTCAAAGTGAGAGCCCATGCCTGCCCTGTGGTCTTCGCTCCCGGACCCCAGCATTCATACATTCCATAAGTCACTGTCCTGTTATGAAAATTCCATCGCCACAACACCACAAAGACAGCAAGGTCAGCATCATGAACTTGGTAACTCAAATTTTCAGCCTCCTGTGGAAAATAGTACATGCCACTACTTTAATTTAACTGACATCCACAATTGGAAATGACTGAGGAGAACATCTATCTGTTGCTGAATGATGTTTCCATTGCGGGAGCTCCGATGGTAGAACTTGAAAACTGAGGATCCTAACAAAAAACTTAAAGATCGAAACAAGAGCTTATGGTTTATAAAACGAGCTCTTCTTCTCGAATGGCTGCCGACCACTTGTAGATTAGAATGCCTCTTTGAGATCATTTGGAAGTGTGCTACAGCTTCAAGAGGTGTATGCGTTGGCCCATGCACAGAGGAAGGCAATTTCAAAACTCGACATTCAAGGGAGATAGATAGGATTTTGAAGGATGAAGAATTGTACTGCCTGTGCCCAATGGGATCCCAGCAAAACCCTAAACCCTAAATCCTAAACCCTAAAAACCCTAAATCCCATTGGGTTTTTAGGGCTTAGGATCCCTGCAAATTGCAGACTGAGCCAAAATAGTGAGGTCTGATAACCCAAAGAATGAATTGCAGGATGAGGGATTAGAAGGTGCAAAAAAATTGCTTACTTCTGACGACTAGCACTGTCGTGGCTCCAGTCTGCATCCCATACTAGAGGTTGCACGATGTTCTCAATGTAGCATTCCGAGTAGATAATGCGTGAGTAGGTCCCCATGGCTCTTCCCAAGTAATTGCTCCCGGAGCCTGTGATTTGGCAGCCTACAAAGGAGAAACCGCTGGGGTCATCTGGACTCTCCCGCCTCTGGGCCGCAATCGATCCTGTACTCGTTGCTATGGAATTAAACGTGGATGCCTGCTTGCAAAGAGTGTATATTATTTCCAAAGAAATCAGTACTGATCATATGATTCAGAGTCTATTACTGAGTGATTCTGCACCAGGTAATTCAAATCTGGAGCCTTGTCAGTTGTCAAAAAGAGTACATTTTGAATTGTGCAAGTAGCAAAAGCGATGACTTTTCTGCAACCAGACTCAAGATTTGAGTTACAGGTGAGCATAATGTTCATGAAGAAACTAGGATCATGCATGGAAGACCCCATGGTGAAGAAATCGAATCTTGGGAAATTAATGTACAAAACAATTGAAGTAGTTGGACTTATAACCCAGATTCTTTTATTGAATATTTGCCTGCCACCTTTATAATATTTGGCCTCGTTGATATTATTATGGAGAATCCTTCTTAAATTTTCGACTTCTGGTGAAAATTTGCCGGTAAAATTAACACTGCTGTGGGTTAAAAGGCGGACGAATTCTTATACCATGTACATGGATTGCCCATTGCCGAAGACAAAATCAATGGAGCCTTGAATGAAACAGTTTTTGAAGTAATGGCGACCGGAGTCATCACAAAGAGTGTCTTGCCCTCCGTAGAAAGCACAATTGTAGAAGGCTGCCTTGTCGCCCGCAATTCGAAAGGCTGCCCCCTGTCGTCCAACTGCTCCAGGTGGTGGTACCTCTGCGGTGTTCTGTAATTCAAATTCTCAAAGACACATTAAAAGGAACCGTTAGCTAGAGTCTTGAATTGGAAGAAACCTAACCTAAGATAACTACACCGATTATCAACACTTTTGATGCTTGCTAATCTGATAGCAGCACATCTAAGAATCAGATTCGATTCATTTCGACTGAGAGATCTGACTTGGTTCTACCATATTCCTTTGCAGTGTAAGATTCAGATCATACTATTCTGGCCACTCAACACAATTTTTTTCAATTTTTTTTGGATTTAGAGGGAGAAGGTAATAATCAATACCGTTTCATTCAATATGAATCCTCCAGGTGAATTTGAAAAATTATACACTCGTCAACACCATTGCATTCCAATCAGTACGCTCGTAAAAATCAGAAGTTTTCCAACTCAGCATTATGTCCTCTGACTTTCTCCCTCCAGCCAGGCTCTGAAAGTTTATCTAGACCATAAACTGATCTTAACAGCAAATAGCTCAGACGTGGGAGTACCTTGAAGGCGATGTCTCTGGCAACGAAGTTGGTGGCAAAGACCGTGACGGAAGCGCTGCCATAGGAGCCCAGCTGTTGCCCATCAGGGCCAAGGTCACTGCCAATACTATGCCAGGATATGGACGTGGAATTCGCTCCGTCTCCCTGGAATGTCAGATACGGCAGCGTGCTTGGCACCTGCACTCTTTCCCTGCAAACCCCAGTCCAACTCTACCCAATCAGCACAACCCTCAATCCTCTGTAATGAAGGGGGAAAACAAGCTTCAAATTGCACTCACATGCGTTCCTTGGAATTTTTCCAACCAGATGTCTACACGACAGATTCTCAAGACACACAAGAAATGTACAATTAGAAAGTGTATGCGTATAACCTACAAGTTGTGGGGGTTTCGTCTATGGTGGAAGGTGGAATCTTTAAGAGACACTATGAGTTTTTGATCAGTGTTCACAAATGTGACTACATTTAGCAAATCTCTACCTACTTCGTTTTCAGTGCAACAGAAAATGTGAACAATGCTGTGTTTAGTTTGCATTTTTATCACATTTTGCAGTGATTTTAGTAACCTTGAGGAAGTGAAAAAAATCACATTTGAGACTAACGGCTCTGAAGTCTGAACCTCTCTTATTGCCCCGACCCTCCGTCAGAATCTGCAAAGCCAGAATTGTACTGTGCAAATGCATGTGTGGTTATGCCTGACATTTTCAGGTTAACAGAGTTACACCCAGATCTCTTTCATATCACCCACTTTTAACTTATATCGCATCCTCAGTTCACTTACGAAACAAACATACCCAGTTCAACACTCTCTCTATCATAGAGTAGCAGCATTCTTCTCTTATGTCACACACAAATGTCACATAAAAAGTTTGAAAAGTATCCAATATCACCTTCGTGACTACATTATTTCTTTTATATTACTTCTGTCACAGTGTTGCAGAATTCCAATGATAATCAAGTACTGCTTTTAGGCGCCTGGGGAGTGATGAAATTATGGAGTTCTGGATGAAATTCTCAGACGCTTTCATCATTGTGGACTGACCATGTACCTGGCTTTAACTGAAACCTAAGTAATGACATTGTCAGACATCAAGAATAGATTCGTTAGCGACTCTAAGCCGTTAACCCGAGCTCAGGATTCAATATTATCTCAATTAATTTTCACTTTGATGTAAGTCAAAGAACAGCGCATAAAAAAAGCTCACTTTCACGAAGTCACGAAAACGCCAAGCTTGTTCTATAGCATCCTCAAAATTTTCGATAGTTTTGGAAATGATCGAGAATGGCTTACACATAGTTGCCTTCAAAGATCCGAATGACGAGGTGCTGCGGATTTCCATCAGGAACTGCGTCCACCGCTGCTTGCACGGTCGTATAATCCCCTCGCCCGCTCGCATCTACAATAATTTTTCCCGGGATGGCTTGCAACAAGTTCCGCTGGGGAATGGAATCCTGCACTCCCATGGCCTCACATTCTTGAGATAATGTGAGCAAGCTCAAGAATGTCACCACTGCAAGCTTGCCATTCTTCAAACACGGTGTCCGAATGTCCATGATAGTAAACCTGCTGTGATAAAAGAAAAGGATGGAACTGCGGCCTAGCTAATCTTCGATATGGACACTCTAGCACTACTCAAAGAATCAACTCTTCGGCAATGGACGTGAAATGAATGGCCACCACAAATGGCGACACACATTCTCCAGTGGTAACAAATTTCAGGTGGTGGGTGACAAAAGAAAAGATAGGCAGCATTGCTTCTTTTCAATGCAGCTTCCCGGGACAGACTCACGGAGAAACTCAGAATCCTACTGCTATAAAGAAGCTCACAAAATATGCACGGGTGTCATGGATCATTCGTCTGTGAACGCATGCGACCCGCCATGGCTGTAAACGTAAAGAGTCGAAAACCTCCCTTGGATAAGCTGCACAAACTGCTACATTCACCGGATCAGGACTGGCATTTAACACCGTGTAAGAGACACCTGACTGTACTTGGCTATCATTCTGTAGTAATTAATTAGCAAGCAGCACAGGCCATTACAGCAGCAGCGCAGACAGAGAGCGACATTGTGGAAGACTGGAAGGGGTGGATGATTGTAGCCATTGTGAGAGAGCAAGCGAACAAGCGAGAGAGAGAGAGAGAGTCGGAGCTCGAGTGTACATGACAACAGAAGGAGCTGTCTGTCTGTTATGCTCACACAGCACACGCCTGGTTGTTTCTCAACAAACTTCTGGACCCATTTTGTAAGCTTTTACGTTCATTTGGTCATGGCTCTTTTTATCACCCCTCAAGGCTCGCCTGCCAAGAGTGTGTATGTTTTTGACAACACCTAAAAACGATAGCTTTTCTTCACCAATGTCCAAAATTGTTTATTTCCAGAAATCAGAAACTTGCGTCACGTGCTTATCATGAGCCTCCCCGAATTTTTATGACAACCAACAATTCCAATTCTCCTATTGCAACTATTGCACACTTTAATGTCGAATTCAGAATTTTGTTTTGTTTCTTCCCTGCAAGGTTTGGTCGATTTTGTGTGCATGGACGTCCACCCTGAGAGCCAACATATACTACTTACGGAGGGCACTGAGAGAATGTGCTTCCTTTCACTTCAAGCTCTTCTTTTCAGGAAGACCCAGGACATCCACATCAGGAAAAAAAATTTAAAGTGTAACCCAGTTTTGTATTCTGTTCCCTAACATTGCATAGCTATCGCCATCGCATTGTTTGTTTTCTTCTGGATTGTTGTGGCTTACTGCTTAACTCCAGCTTACCCTACTCTCGATCCGCACGTGAACTCGACCCCCCAAAACGCGAAATTCATATTTCGTGCAACAGTGAACTGTAATCTCCAACTCCCTTCAATTGTTAGCTTCGATTTACACTTTGTTCCGATATGCTCCATTGATTGCGCACTTGATGAGGAATTTGCTTGCTTCTGCTCGTGAAAAACAGTCACTGGAATTGTCAGTGGTTTTCCTGCTGTTTCAAATGCCAAATTTCTATTTGCATCCAGGTTCGTCACTGATGATTCCGTTGCCATGATTAAATTTGTGAGTGTAGGCATGGGTGAAACCTTCAGAATTGATGGCTCATGGTGCAAATGCTAATCCCTAAACCTAACCTGCAGAATTGTTGGCTCAGTTGCGTGGTTCATACAACGGTTAGTGTTGCTCTTGATGCAAACTCCACATTTGCTTTGACTAAAGAAATTGAACAACTGCCAACTGAAAGTAGGAGTGAACAAGACAAAGAAAAAACTCAAAAATACCTAGAAAATGATTAAAAGTGTAAGGCAAACATCTACACTGAATACGGGTATTAAGGGGACCCATACTAATTAATTGACATTACACACTATATAAATATCTACCTTTCATTGTTGTACATCAATAGTTATTGAAGTGTCCGGGGGTTGTACATCATGTTTCAAACATCTTCAGTTTTATATAATAAATCCTTTTAATTCTTTGGTCCTCTTAATACCTCTATTTAGTGTAGTAGTTTGCCCTTACCAATTGAAATTAAGAAGAAAATCATGACTTTGGTGATACGTGATTAGATGCAATGTCTATGGAGAAATTTGAGCAAACTAGCCAAAACCTCAAGTCTTCTTTAATTATGCAATTCTTTCTATTTCTATCCATTGATATGTTGTGGTTATTTTTTTCATTTTTACTTGAATTAATCCATGTTGGATTTTAGAATTTGAAAATTGTGTGTGTCATCTTCAGTTGTTGAAATCCATTCCAAATAGCAAACATAGTTTAAGTTTTAGGTGTTATCTTTATCTTTGAATCCTTTTTCTAAATGAAATCTTTGAAGTCTAAAATATTGAGGTTAATGATACTCACTTAAGCTAGATTGAGAAAATTTTATTCTATTGTAGATGTTATAGGAAGCACATAGTATCCTACCATGAATTCTACAATGCTATAATCCAAGATTCATGAGGCTTTGGGTAGAGTAGGCATTGCTTGTTTTTTATGTGTGTTTTCCAAAAGTACTTTGCTTGGATTTAAACAAGATCCTTCAAATCAAAATCCTCAATCTTCTTTTAAATGTTCCTGTTTGTGCTTCTTGCCCCGTAAGTATTGTGATGTGGATTTTCTTTTATGTAAAATATTTATTATCAATATTTAGATTGGATTTGATTGAGTACATTTTTTAAAAATGAAGAGAATTGAAAAAAGATTGTGGTGAGAACCACAATTTAGTTCAATGATGAAGCTTGTTAACTATCTTGCATTGTGTCACAATTGAAAGGGATAGGTAGTGGTTTGGATGTACAACTTTCCTGCATTATTTCACTAACAATATGAAGTCATGAGCTGGTTGTGCCGCTCAACAAGTCCAAAAATGTTTAAAACTTGGACCATTTGGGACGACAAAAACTTAACCACTCGACCAAGTTTATGACTTAATGACTAATTTTTCTTTCTTGAGGTTTTTATCACTTTTGTTTGAGAACTATTAGATTCTATTCTTTTGAATGTTTTTCCTTTGAGAGATTTTTACATTTGATTTGAGTTTGGTTAAGTTGTTCAATAGAAGAATGAAGCTTGTTTTACCTTTTCATTGACCTTTGAAGTATTGTGGCTAAAGAAAAGGAATAGATAAAGATATGGGATTAAAAGGAATAGCCAATAGATAAATAGGAGTCCATGTGGCAAAGCATAGATTGATATTTTTTTTTGAGGTAGGATAAAGAAGGAAATCTTATTCTTCCTTATTCATATTGTATATTTTTTGAGAGCCATAACAAGTTGTGTATTATAAGTTTGAAAATGAAAATTTGGAAGGAATTGTTATCCTTATTGTAATTTTAGAAAAAAATCATTAGCTCTATTTGAAGTTTGTATATGAAAGTTATGCTTAATGAAATGAGAAATGGTCAACTTCCATGGAATTTGAGGTTAGACTTTTCAAACACCCATAATAGTTTGGTTAGAAAGTATCTAGTTTTGAGATTTGGTATTAATATATATTGAATTATTATCTTTCCAAAAAGTTATAGAAATCTTAGTTTGGAGCTAGGAAATGAAAGATATGGTTTTGGAAAAAAAATAGTGTAGAGCTATTGCTAGATTTTAGAATCCCAACTTCAACAAGTCATAGATAACTTACATAGTATAAAAGATTTGGAGTTAAATTTAAATATAATATGCATGAAAAAGTTTTCTTTCAAAATTTTATGGCAAAAAGCATTTGGAGCTTTTATGAGACAGAAAGGTCCTTAGAAACTAAAAAAAATATCGAGTGTCACTAAATTTAAGAGATAAAACCTCAATTAAATACAAAAGTCAAAAAATAAAAAAATTCAAATTGAAGTTAGAAGGTATGTAGAAATTTGTGTTAACTTTTCCAAAAGCTATTATACTTTTCATTTGGAGTTTTAGAATAGCCATGGCATTTGTTTTGAGTGTTGGATATACTTTCAACGGCTTTAATATAGTTTGTGCACAATTTATACAACATCTACACAAAAACACAATATTATATCAAACTTACATATTTTTATTATAAAAATACGATGTAATGTACAACTTGTATAATTTCTATATTAGTATAAATATTATGTATTATATATAGTACAACTTTTATACAAATACATAGTAATGTATATTATTCATGTGACTTCTATACAAATACATGGAATTATATTTGACTTGTGTGATCCATATACATAGTTTATATGGGTACAAATACAACTTCATTTATATGTATTATATTTGTATAGATATGTTGTGTTCCATATGTGTCACATAGATATTGGTATACATCTATCTATACATGCTTTATACAAAGTAATGTACACATGTATGCATAGTACACTTAATATATTTTCTACTTTCATGTGATTACGAGTTTTTTACGAGTTTCATGTGATTACGAGTCTTGGGCCAAATCTAGTTGGAGCTCAAAACTTGGTGTTTTTCCTAGGCAAACTCTCTCTATCCAATAACGTTGATACTATAATATATTTGTCAATCTATACAAATAAGGCCATATTCATTAAAATGGGACAAACTGTAGTCTCAATTTTATCTTCGACTCGAAGATAAATCATTATAACTATTGAATTTTGAGACTATTCGGTAATTTGAGACCTTCATATGTTAATATATATAAAAAAACTTTGATTGCCCAAAGGTTGCATTTGCATTTCATCTTCAACTCGAGGATAAAATCACTAAAACGGTTTTAGGGTTGAAGTCTCAAAATGACCATTTTGTCTCATTTTAACAAATATGGCCTTAAATTTGGAAACTTAACCAAATCCAAATGCAATGATTTGAGTACTTATTACAATAAGCACCAAGACTTGTGATTAGACTTGACTCAATGCGAGTTTAATATTTTAGCTCAATTTTGAAAATTTCTAAATAAATATAAAATAAGAGGATATATGTTTATTGGAACATTATTACCATTGGAATTAATAATTTTTAATTTCTTGTTAGAGACATATTAGCTTAGTTTTTTCTATCATCAAGTAGTACTTTCCACTTTATAATCTTTTTTAAAGATTAATACAAAAGTTTTTTTGGTTAAATTTATTTTTCGTATATTTTCAAACTATTTTACAACATACTAGGTAAATTGCACAAGTTCCGGATATACATGTGTTTTTCTTAAAATGTTGAAAGACAAAACTTCACCTTTATGGAGGGCTATAAAAAAAAATTAAAGTTTAGGTACATTGAACTTGCAAATGGTTGAGATTTTTATTCTGAAGTTTGGGAGGATGTACTTAAACAAGTCAACTAAAGGATCTTTGAAGGTCATATTTGTTATATTGAGACTTTTTGTAGATTTTGAGACAAAATGCTAGTTATTGGAAAATTCATTTAAAAAAATAGTAATTGAAACCAAAATAAATAATGCTAAAATAGTGATTCTATAATGTTTTAAGGATAAAATAGACATCTCAAAGCAAAAATGTACACAATTAAACTAATCAACTAAATAATTTACGAGGCAAAATATGTAAAGAAATCAAGTTGGATTATTGCAATACCAAAAATTTGGCCAATAGAGTCCTTGACATTGCAATGATAAAAATAGATGCATGTACTTGGAGATGATGGCCTTTAAAACTTTTTGGAACTCACATAATTAAAGTGGAGGCACCTATTCTTGTTAATACAAGCAATTTCACATACTTTGAGATGGAATAAATACATAAAATTATTTTTAACCCATTGGCAATTGAAAATCATGATTTTTTTTAAATGATAATTTTTGTGTTATATATGATATGCTATGAATTTGTGAAGTTTAAATACATAGTGTACCCCAAACTATTTTTTTTATTCATATATGCAAGTTGTATATTTTAGAATTCCTATTTCTACGTATTTTCAATACTGGTTTGGAATACAATGACAAAAATAGGTCCCTCCACCTTATACAAATTGCATACAACTACACTTCGATTGAAACATTTGTGACTTCATCAAGAAGATATCAAGAATAAAATTTAGCTTTGTCACATATGGTGGTGATTTTAAGAACAAGGTCAAATGAATGCTTAGACTTTTCAAAAGTGGAAAGCAACTATTGGAACTAACACCAATAAAAAAAAGCATTAATAAAGGGTTTCTAGTTGTTTTAAAAAGCCCAGCAGAATTCTGTTTTTTTAGCTTTCATTTGGGCCTTCCAATTATTAAAAGCAACTACTGAAACTTGGCGCCTCCCACTAACGCCAGCTAGCGTACCCTGCAGCCGGCGGAGGCTGTTTTCTACAAATTTGGTAAGGAGAAGAACTAAATAAAAGGATACTAGAAATAACTCATACCACGAAGACTCCAACATTAGATACTTGATTATGATGGCATAGTGTACTGTATAATATATAAGTAACTGGAATGTTCCAAAATAAAGCTAAAAAAGAACATGACTTCAGACATGATGAACAAAATCATATCATAGCAAAGTCCTAATTGGACCTGAGGAAGCCTTTTATATCAACATCAATTACCCATTTGGAAACAAATTTTTTACTATTTTGTTCCATTCTCCAGATTCCAGCTTATCTCAAGCTGCTATCAGTACGTTGAAGCCCGATATGATCTCCATCAGGTTCTCCTACTTCCCATTAGGTTCACGCATAAGCTCAATTGATACATTTGTCAAATCTAAGCCATAATTTCAATATTCTAGTGATGAATGTTCTGCAATAAGTATGAGTGCTGAATATTATGAATGCTCGTCTTAGGAAACCAATAAACCAGTCACCCCAGACATATGCCAGCATGAGGGAGCTTCTGATCCCAAAACTTTTTTGACGAGGATACATATGCTGAAGTCAATCTAGTGGAACGATCACATTGAGCAGCTAAGTTACTCTTAAAACGACTTCAAAGGCTACTGACGATTCCATTCGAAGGCAAAAGTTTGCAATGAGATCTAGTATTTTGTAGACTGTGCGGAGGCTTGTTCCTTAAATCCTGCACCAAGAGTGATCACAGTGGCGGTTGCAAACATTACCCCGGCCCCAAGTGCCCAAACGACAGCTCCCATTTCTAAATGAATCACTTAGGAAGGTAACAAAATGCACCAAGATATCATACCCTCTAGAGATGTTTCAGCAACAGAAATCAATGTTTTGAAAGGTAGTATAATCGACTATTAGCTTCCAAAGAGGACTTCTATTTTGAGCTCAGTGGGTAAATCAATCTACTCACAGTCTATCTGTACAGCGCTGTTCTAACTTCAGAAGTGGGCGGTGTTACATCACCTTGACGACTGCCCATGGACGACACAGATCGCTGGTCAGCGCGGAGGCTGGGACTACGTTGAGCAGCATATCGAGAAGGCCGTTGCTGGACGACGGGCCCTGAGATTCCGATCATATTCTCATGAGAAATTGGTAAAGAAAACCGCCTCTTCGATGCCCACGCGTGTTCCTTTTCTGGCGTACCTGCAACAATGTATTACTCAGTTTCAGTTTTCTCTTTGGTGACTCAAAGAATTCAGTTTGAGGCTAGCAAAATTTGCACTACATTTCTGTTGATTTGGTAGCAACAACAACTTCTTGTGGACGGTTGTCAACAAATGTTAATTGACATCTGGTTATGGGATTGCATTTTCCTCCTTAAGTTTCCTAGTGGCTTGTGAGTGAAGCCAACAGTTTGTCAAAATCTGGTGATATCTTTAGCCAAAAAACGAATGATAGCATACCTGGGCGTTGCTTCGGTGTGCTGTGAGAGCGCACTTTGGCTTTGGCAGACTGCGTTGCTTGCATGTAGTTGGGAACCGAAGGAGAGCTTGCCAAGCTTTCATCGTCGCGGCTCCTCACAGAGCCAGCGTGGCTTTGGCGAGTTCCATAACGAGTGGTGGCCTTGGAGACCTGACTTCCAGCTTCTTCGATGTCTTCTCTCCGAATAATGCTCGCGCGAGGGCTGGCTGAGCGGATGACTGTTTTGTAGGCTGAGGGAGGTGTTATAGGAGCTGATGTTCTCTGCATAGGACTGCACCCACCCTCCTTGCAGATCAGATTCGGAACATATTTACGAAAAAACTGCAGCACGTTGATAAATTTGTAGACAGATATTCTAAAAACAAAGGAACTGTTTTTTGTGAACTCTGTACTTCCAAATGACAAAATCAAACTACAAGTGTCGAAACTGACCTTGGGGTGCGGTATTGACCGTTTGCGTATGGCGTGGTACCGTTGCGAGAGTAACTTTCAGGGCTAATTCTCAAGCTCATTCTTGTTTGAGGAGGTGCTACTGACTGATTCCGGTATGACGCTTGCTTGTTGTTGAGTCGAGGATCGCCATGTGCTGGTTGCTTCTGTTGTGCAGTTTGATCCATGTCGGGACTTCTGACGGAGTAGCCGTCGAAGACATCTTTGGAGACGGAGGAGCTGTCAAAGACGCGATTCTCCCATGGTCGCGCTGCCATCCATCGCTCCAACCAGCTCCACCCCCAATGAGGTTTATCTGGCTCGCAGTCGATATACAACTGGGACATCTGATTTGGGACCGCCTTTCACAACTGTCAGTACAAGTGTACTACCCATCGTATCTCAAGATCACATAAAAATAATTAATTTCCAGGTTCTGAACGGAAATGAACACTCACTGACAAGATCGACCTAATAGCCGAGCAAAGGAGCTTCCTATCTGGGCAGTGAAGATACGACCACAAAACTGCTGAACAGATCTCGGCAGTGTGGGAAGGCAGAGCATCCTTGTTAGGCATGAGATTTTTGAATGCTACACCATTTATTCGATCCATTTAGTGTATGGTACCACCCAATATCGTAAGCCTACGATACACTATCAACACAAAGGTTCAGTGTACCCAATTACTAAGCGTTGCATCACATGTTGACCACTTGCTAGCTGGGCACTTGTTGCTCGAGTCAATATTCACTCAAAAAGCTTCTGGATTGTGTCCAAGGTACACAATTTAGCAAAAAGAATTAGTTTACTCCATGGCACGCTATATAGACTGAACGGTGTAGTGGCACGCATACCTGATGTGAGAAGGCATACGCTAATGCCCTTTCCCTTTTCAAAGCGGCCTCTTGTTTGAACTGCAATTTTGCTTGAATTTCCTCAGGGGTTTGAGTACTGTCATCCCAGCCTCCGTCCTGTCATTCATAATCTGAGTAGGTGAAACTCATGGAACTGAAGGTGTTCACCATGTGCAGCCAGGATTTTTTGAATTAATAGGAAATGTATAGGGCTCTCGTGCAGGCCTACATGTAACAATAGAACGTACCGTGGATTTCCTGGGACGATACTCTAGTTGTCTTCGTTCCTGTAATTGCCTCTGCACAGCTTGGCCTTCATCTGACATTCGAACTCGGCGGGCACGAACACGGGCCTGTACCCTGACCAATGCTTGCATGCAACGGAGTGTTATAGTTGCTTGACGACGCACTGTGTGTCCTCGAACTAAAGCTTGTAATCTTACTAAACCTTTGAGAGCTCGCAATGCTCGACGTGCCTGCAGGACCAGGCACATTCAAGAGTGATTAAGGCCGGAAATGAAAAGAAGCAGATCACATACTATATATCAGCAGGCAACTGATTTGAGACTCTTCTCATAGTATCACAATGCTCGAGGTACACACATTTCTATTCTTTACAAGCCTCATACAAAAATAACTCCATCATTTTTGTTTCGAGTCTCCCGTGGATATGTAAGTCAAGTAGAAGACTATCAGTACCGAGTTTACCCTGGGCACGTCAGTACATTGCTGTAAAGAGACATATAATTATTATGAAAATGGTAGAAAGCGCAGGCACAGTTGAAGTGTAAGATGGGCGCTGCTGACTTACTTCAAGACAGAATTGCAAATTCCGACCCCCCAAACTGAAACACATGGCAAGTATATTTATATAAATTGGAGGCAGAGACGAGATGTAGGTCTCATTGTAGTGCTTGAATGCGTTGTTTTTGTGCATACCAGGTATGCTCGAAATGCTGATTGTATTTTGATAGCTGCCAAGTCTTCACGAGAGTATATGTGTGCCACCATGTAGTGCACTGGGGTAGTACTGCAGCTGGTTGCGAAAGATATGTCCGGCGTCCTGTAGGGGTCCGGGTGGGGATTCAATTCCTGCTTGCTGTACTCCTCGTCGTTCTTGTCTGGTGCATTATAAGCCTTTGGTTCAATGCAAGACGGCTGATGCAATGACTTACCAAAGCTCCATCTCCTCCTGGTTTTGGGTTTGACCTGCCAGCAAGGAAGAAAATGTATTAGTTAATAAATCAAATCACTTACAAATGGAATTATGAGCAATTTGAGAGGCTCTTTTACGAGGAGACGATACTTACAGGCACTTCAACTGGGGAAATTTCTCTTGGAACAGTGTTAACAAATTTAGGAACAGTTTTGTTGACATCCTTCTCCTTCTCCTTCTCCTTGTCTCTGTCCTTGTCCTTCGATGGAGAACGAAATGCTTTTTTCACAGCGCTGAACCATGTTCCTTTCTTCCCCATTTTGCAATCACTGTAGGTACAGTAACCTACATACCACACCTTAATCAGAATGTTATAAGGTAGATCACGTATGTTAAAACGCAACTAATTGCTTCACTTGAGTAATTGCGCTATTTGATTGTCTCGCTGAAGACACTGCAATGTCCATTCTCGTCCCTCTTTCTGACGAGCTGATCACTTAATTGACGACTCCCACAGACAGAGGCATGTCAACCTCAACAACCGATCCTCCCAAGAAAACAGGTCGGATGAAATCATCTATCAGGGAAAAGCTTTCGCTGCTGAATCTTGACTGATACCTCATCTGCTGAATTTACGAATGGTCCTAGACTAACGGTGCAATGAAGGGGGAGCCGAAGCCAAAGGCAATACGACATCAAAATACCAAACTTGAGTCCAAGAGTCGCAAGGTCCGTGCTACAGCAAGGACAGAAAAGTCCGGGAAGAATATGGTACCTTGTTTTCAACTGTGTGCAATTCGTTGAAGATCGCCTTGAGGGATCGCTACCTGAAACATGGAATTCCAAGGTTCCAGCAGAAGAAAAAATCTTCCTTCACCCCGCTCTTGGTTCCAAAGCATTTGTTGATGCCTTAAAGCTCTAAGTTGCGCTACATGTCCAGTGCTTGCTCTGTTTCAGAAATTGTGAACAGAGAGTCCCCAGGAGTCAACCTTGAAAGAGCGCCTTTGTCAATGTCACTACTGCCAAAGCACTGCCAGAGCGTCGAGCTTCCACGGTTGCCACGAAGGAAGGGTTACTCTGGACACTCCAAGAATGGGTTCTTAAGTGATAAGGAGTGGTAACGAGCACGAATAGACTGTCTCCCAGATACGTATCCTTGTCAGACATGAAACGAGAGCCGGAGGAACCATTCTTCAATACGAAAGAAAGGAAGATAAACAGGAGATGGAAAGAGACGGCCGTTCTTGCTTTCTTGAACTGATGGACAATGTGGAGCATGTGCTAGTTGTGCAGTGTCTCTGCCACTGCAGGGGGTATGACAAGCATCTAGTGACAGGAGTATATTCTCGCTACTTCAGGCTAAGACCTGGCTATCGACAAAGAAGTCTCATCAACGCAGGGGGTAGAAGCTGAAACTGGCGAGAAAGATGGTAACGTACAACCTCAAGGGTTAATGGCTCAAAAACTCCCCACGTCCTCACTCCTCTTGGCCCACATTGCTGCATCCATCACAAGCAGCTGGTCGAGGAGGAAGACAACAGGTAAGCGACCAATGGTACCCTATGGGCGACAATTGCAGTCTTTGAAAGATAGCTGTAAATGAGTAGCTAGGCCGGTGACTACAAGAAATAAAAACGAAAGGCACGATATGGTGATTGTCTACTTCACCAATGAGCTTCACAGCTCACGAGGCCGACATTACCCTAGTAAACATCTTCTCCCCAAAACCCCAGTGAAACCACCCTTGTGCAGAAATACAAAAGTACTACAGACTGCATCATCAAACCTTAAGCATAGTTACCCTCCACAAGTGTAACATCGAATTCCTGCACCAGGAAGACGTACTCCAGCAGCAATGCAAGTCAGACACAGTTACATCAACACGATGCCGATGTGAGCGTTCTAAGAGAGCTCGCAACCGATTTGCGAGCTTCCAAACTAAAAGAATTGAGTGCAGATTGAAGTGCCGAGAGAAGCAAGCTCCATCATCGGTAACATTAAAGAGATGATGCAGAGAGAAGCGCAGCTGTGAAAGGACAGGGCAATAAGGAAGAAACAGAACGAGCTTTGATGAAAGCCTGACACTCTCACTACTGCAGGTCTGCCAATTTTGACCAGAGCTCGCCAGGAGTTGCATACGTCTGAATGTCATCGTGAGATGGGTCATTGAGAGGATTGAAGTGGGGATTGCGTCGGCAGCTCCACAGTGTGTGACCAAATGCAACAGACTTCACAGTAACTTAGCAAGCTTGAACTTATGCTTGAAACTTCAAAATATATGTTGTTTTCTTGGCAATTTGAGGCTATCATGCAGTGTTCTCAAAGTTGAACTCATTGAGTGTCGTGTTTTGTTTTGAATAGCAGAAGTGGAGTGGTCATAATGAAGACGTTGAGTTTTAGATGAGATACTTGACCATTATGGATGGACTTTATGTTGATTTTGGATAGTTTAGTGGGGCTTTTCAAAAATTCAAAAATTTCATACTTTGTTGGGAAAATATAGTTTCAATCATTTCAATTGCCATTGCCTTCTCTTACATTTGCTTATAAGTAGGGGAAAAAATTGTTTCATTTATATTGGGCGACAAGACATTCAGTTTGCTTGCAATGAGTTCATCCACCTTACATAGCTACGAGAGGGTTTGTAACTTATTTCGTAGTGCAATTGTTTAGTAGATGTAAAATATATCATGACTTACTTAGGGCCAGTTTACAACAAGGCTAGACCCAAGGCCCTCTTGAATAATCAAAGCAAGAATGGATGGAGAAATGAGCATGGTCCAAGTTGGGTTTACACTAGGGGAGGTCACTCTCACTACATTTGGGGTACCCACGTGTAGCAGAGTGATTTTTTGACCCCCTATTTACTTTTGAATAAACTATAATTTTATCCTAAAATTTTGAGATTTGTTTAACAATGACTAAAGGTTTCTATTGACAAAAATTTCAATTCCAAATAACATAAGATATATTGTCTAGAAAGGGTTGAAAAATGAACTAAAATGGCATGTTCTCCAACTAAAATATTTATAGAGCTTACATGAATATGATTATTGTATCAATATTCAACCAAAATAAACTTTCAATAGAAAGCTATTCTATAGAAAAAAAAATTCATTTTTCAAATTTTTTTTTCTTATATAATATAGAGGTGTGAAAGTTATTTTCAGCTTTATAATGTATCTTTTTTCTTAAAAAATTTATAACTAATTACTATTAGCATAAAAAAATATCAATAATTCAAAACATAAACTTTTAAAGTAGTAAAATCTATCCATAATTTTTTTTTGGAAAAAAAATAAAATTTTAAGATGTATTACATGTATTACTTTTTCCGTCGCACGTGGGTTGCTAAAACGCAGGGAGTATTCTCCCCGGGGGTTTACACTTTTGCCAAGGTCCATGCCATTTTTCACAGATGAAAAGTCTACTTGGAATCCTATATAGGACAAAGTTGATAATATTTTGTTGATTTCCAGGAGTTTTTTGTTTTTTTTAATTACTTCTATGAAATAGGCCTAATGGATATTGAGGAGACCATGATTTTATTGATTTTACCCCTAAAGGTCTAAACACCATTTTTTGGCAACATTGCAATTTTGAGCAACTCATTTTCCAATGAATTTTTTTTTTTTCCTTTGAAAATTTCACACAATTTGTGCCCAAGGAGTAGTATTAAGGCCCAACAATTTTCAAATCTTTTCACTACATGATTTAAAAGTTATTGCTTAATATATAACTTTCATTGTTTGGCAAGCAAGGTGGGCAACTCAAAAAACTTCTTCAAAAATAATTTTTTTAAGAAATACAAATTTGAAATTGGTTCTCTAGATTTGTATGTATGTGGAAAGCTTTGAATCATTCCATTTTGATGAATGAAATGATAGTTTGCGGGGAGGTGTGGTGTCTAGAGAACTACTTTTAAAATTTTATTTCTTCAAAAAATGATTTTTAAGGAAGTATTTTGAGCTACCCAACATATCCACCAAGCAATGAAAGTTACATATCATGCAATAACTTTTTTATCATGTAGTGAAAAATTTTGAAAATTGTTAGGCCTTAAAGCTAATCCTTGGGCACATGTTCTATGAATTTTCAAAGAAAAAAAACTCCATTCAAAGTGAGCTATCCAAAATTGTTATGTTGCCAAAAAATGGTATTTGAACCCTTAGGGGTTAATTGATTTTGCAATTGACAATGTTAAATCTAATAATAAATAGATAAGCATCAGCTATGGTTTCTCATGGATTTATACCCAAACTATACAGAGTGCCATTATAGAGGGTACATCCAAAATCGCCACTTTTTGCTACAAGGTAGTTGCAAGAAATACTTCATGGTTCTTGGCCAAAAACACGTTTTTGGGGCATAATATTGGCAGTACTATCGATACTACAAGTACAGCGCCAACGTGCTGCAACCTCCACTATCAGTTTCGAATTTCAATTAGGTTACGATTTCAACATGTGGTGGGTAAAATAGTTTGCGCATTAAAGCAGGGTGGCGTACGAGAATGAGGTCCCGCTGCTAAGCACTTACGAATACTTAACAGTATTGTGGATTGTTGCAGGGTACTACCAAAGGCACTATCGTCCAAAAATGCCAAAAAATAGCAGAAAAAGGGTCTGTGTCCCTTTTCATTTTTAAAAAATGGGAAAAAAATTCAGAAAATTCTCAAAAAGAAAGCCATTTTTATTGACAACACAAGCCTCTCATTGCACCCAAAATTTCCTTAGGAATTTTTTTTCCCTCTCTAGGACTTCTGCGCAAAGGATGGTCACATTGAGCCCCTCTGAGCAACTCTAATATTCTTTTTATTCACAAAATCTCCACATCAATCCTTGTAAGGACCTTAAACTTCCCTCATGTCCAATTTGTGGCTTCTAATTTGCATTTTTGGGTCAAAAATAGGACTAAAACCCCCCAAAATGTCCAAGGTAGACACCCAATCGAGGGCAACTTAAAAGTAGTAAACTAATTTTCAAAACATTCAAAAAGCTAGAGAATGTTTGAAACTTTTGTAACTACCATCACTCCAAATTGCACGCCAACTAAACAAAATATGCAAAAGTTATGAGCCAAAAAGTACCCATCCAAGGGCAAAGGGACAAAGAATAGACAAGTCTTTCTTGCAACTACCTTACTGAACCTAGTTACTATTATTAGGTTGACCAAATTTTCTTAGCTTCTTGTTGGCAAGTGAAAGGAGGCTCCAACGCACGAGAGAACGTGGCATTTGGATATTGTATGCAAAAGTTATTAACCTGTCACCACCCAAGGGGACCAAAAGTGTCCTCATACAATCTAGCAGTCAACTTCAAAGTGCTGTAACTTTTGCATCCAATGTCCAAATTCAATAAAACTTGTTGGGAAAGTTGCACAAACTAGTATATTCTTTGTGGTAAAATTTAAAGTTTGTTGGTTCAATTTGATTTTACCACATTGCATTGAGATGGCTGCAACTTTGGGGGCTTGTATCATCAAATGTTAGTTTTCAATAAAAATTTGTTGAGTTTTGTTCCCCATAAAGTTTAATTATTGAGGTAAAATTTTAATATCAATCCAAGTTGTTTTGAATGCTTGGGAGCAATTTGAATTTCAAAATCTAAACATTTTTGCATTATAGTGAACTTTGGCAGCTTATAACTTCTTTAGACAGGAGTTGTTTTAAATAATTTTTGTTGGAAAGGTTGCGCATATTAGTCTAGTTCTTGTGGTAAAAATTTCATATCAATACAAGAAGTTATGATTGACGAAGAACCATTTTAGTAGAGGTAGGTTCAGCCCTAGATGTGCTTTTTTGCTACTTTTGTCATTGTTTTTTGACATTTCAAAAAAAATTTGCAAACGCAATGAGTCAATTGAATAATTTTTTTTCTACCAAAGTGTTTGTCTTCTGGCTTTGAATAATTTTGAAGTTTAAAGTTTTTTTCATTTTAGTAGGTTTAGAAATCGAATTTCACCTCCAAATGTGTTTTTAGGAAAATTTCAGCATCTTTTTTCAACACTAGAACATTATAATCTTTCAATCTATAAGATCAAATGACTCCAAATTTGATTTACACCATCTACAACATGCACACTATAAGATTTTAAGGTTGAAATTTTCATACCTTGGTCACGTTTAGACTTATAACACTTGAAAAGCAAGGTTGTTTTTTGACATGGTTAGGCCTTGGGCAGTGAGGGGTTAAGGAACAAATTTGGTTCTAAAATGGTTTCTTCTACATAGGTATAAAATTGATTTTGAATTTGTACACAATACAAATGGCGGTTTAAGGTCAGTGACACATTTGAGTGTACCTACCTTACTATTTTATGCCTTGGACTTTTAGGGCCACTTCACACTAGGCGGCACAGTTGAGAGTCCGTCAGTTTCCACCAATCAAATTTCAGAGATCCAAGAATTCGGACTCTCGGCCCTTCACACTAGACGGCACATTTGATATTTGATATTTGTCCCCATTGGGGTTTGTAACCTAGTCTCCACTATTACAATGGGGAGTATTTGCATTCAATGAACCTAGTTCCCTTAACCTACTTCCTTTCTATGGCCAATGCCACCTTTTTATTCTATTTGTACCCTTCATATTCCTTGTTTGATGATAAGAGCATGTGCTGTGATTTTTTTCCAAGGCTATTTTGGACTTCTTTCTCATGTTTTTTTCATCTTTTGTTTGAAAAAATTGACACACAGGTGAGGTTTTGGACTTTGGGCTTGGCCTTTGGAGGCTTCACACTGTGGCCGCCCAAAGTCTCTAATTCCTAAATTTTAGGGCCTATTTATTGCCCATTTCTTTGGACTCTCACCAAAGTTTGGACAGTCACTTCCACGGCCTCTCGACTTGGTCGGCCATAGTGTGAAGCGGCCCTTACTTTGCATGGTCACCTGACTCACATCTAACAAAGTGGGATACCCTAGAGTGCTTCTCTGCTTCTGATCCTTGGTCTGGCCTTGGTGTAAGCTGGCCCTAAGACTCTGCTTGGACTAAAAGTGAGTAAGACTAAACACTTGATATAACGAACTACTGAGGTAGTATGCTCTAAAAGCGATCATGTTCTAAAAGCGATCATGACACAGAGGTACATTTTGCTTTCTTCAATGTACAAACTGTGTACATTTCAGAAGGTGGTCGCTTTTAGAAACCACTGTGTTTGAACTTCAAAAATTTATAACTAATGCTACAAAGGTCTGAAAAATATGAAACGACTTGGGTTAGATGCCAATTCCATTTTTCTTCCTATATAAATTTACTGAAAATCGTTTCAATAAGTTTAACTTCCCTGAAAAGGCGATCTGCTTTTAAATGGTCGCTTTAAGAGCATACTACCTTAAAACCTCCTCGAGTCATTGTCAATATAGCTTGCTGATGCAATGCTTCTTCTCGTTTGGTCAAGAGACAATGACTCAACAAAACAGCAGTAAGTTGGACCTCATACCTTATAGGATAGAGCAAATTAAGACTTGGATCCGATGAAACTTGTAATATGACGTATTGTATCGATGAAAGCCACCTGTTAAATGATTCACCCTGGAAACATCCCTATTACAGTATTTTGAAATCGAGTGACACATGTCACGACATGATTGGTTGGACCCCCCTGATTCCTTGATGTGGACATATACATATTCAGAACTTTGTGATATTTTTTTATTTTTTTTTGCCTGTGGAGGACGAATCTGCTTTGCGGTACAGTATCTTGTGTAAGGGACGAAGGGCATGTCAGTGGGTTGCAGCAGGGTTTGTCAACAGCAACTTAGACTGGACTTGGTTCTCAAATTCCACGTGAATCTGTACATGGCTGCATGCCAAATTGTACTGCGTTGCGGTACCCGCAAGCTCGTTCACTAACTCTGAGTTACAGGAAGGATAATTATCTCGTAATCTCGTCCTCACTTCTTTGCTCAAGCTTTTAAGCTTACTTGGCTTGGGTTTCAATTGCTTTATGATCCTAAGCTTAGTGATCCTTTTGCGCAAATCATTTCTTGTCTCTTACAGCCTTTGCCAGCTAGTGTGCAGTACAGCCAAAGTTGATTCATGAACTTCTCGCTCACTGTCCTCTGACAGTCTCTCGTTTTAGTGGAAGGTGCTCAACTGCCAAGCTTGAGGTAACAGGTTCCAGAAATCGCCCACCTAAGAGCTGAAACTGAATTTTGGGGAGCTTCTCGAAATAATTTTCAGTAAATTTTCTTAGAAAGACAAGTGGAATTGGCATCTAACTCAAGTCATTTCATATTTTTTGGAGCTTTGTGGAATTAGTTATAAAATTTTGAAGTTGAAAATGATATAGGGCTCTAAAATCGCCCACCACCTAAAACGTGCATTTTATGTACACTGCTGAAAACTACAAAAAAGCAACATGTACACACACTGTACATTCGAGGATGTAGGCAATTCTAGAGCTAGTACAATTTTAGAGCGTGTTACCTTAGTGCAATGAGCCTATTGTAGAGGCCCATATTTTATCCTTGGGAAAAACACATGAACCTTTTATTTGATATGTAATTTATTTATTTTACAGATTTTGAGTTCATATTTTTGCATTCAAAAGGCCCCAAATGAGCTAGGATAGGTGTTACAAATAAAATTAATACGGCACAAAATAGGGGGTCTTCTCTTTTACATTCACCCCCACCTGGACCTCCGCAAGATGCATGTTGCACTACTATAGACTCAACCCAAGCTTGAGATTTATTTTACTTAAATGATTTGGAAATTGATGGATGCCCCACTGAAGTGCAACTTCAAGTTGCCAATGGAAGCAATAACACACTTTGAATGTGTGGCTAGAAGTAATGGAACTTAACTTAGAGCATTTCCAATGTAGAGACAAAAAGAAGCACAATATCCAAATTTTGAAGTAGAGGTAGACCTCTAATTCCATTCCATCAAATTTAAAAAATTCAATGCCCCAATGCAAAGCTAGCAACCCAAACTTTAAATGGACTTTCCGCATTATAAAAAGCAGAAGAAAGTATTTTACATTAAATTTAGACCTTTCTAATGCAAAAAAGGGAAATTTCATTTAGCACACATAACAAGGTTGAAAAGGTATGACAATGATGACTTATGCTATAACAAAACCTCTCTAAATACACCCTTTGTAAGTTAATGTACCTCTCTAAAGTAATAGGGCCGGACAGTCCCAGCTCTAGGAATAAAAAGAGTGGGAACACTAAATGAGAGCCGGACAAGCAAATTGTTGTCCATGAACCTAGACCCTATTTTAAAAAAGGAAAAGTATTCTTTTAAACAAGCTTTTTGGTCTAAAGATGTGGTACATCTACCATTGTGGCAACTTTCCGCTTAGTGCACATCCTCTCTTATGCAATAAACCTCTTAAAAATAATAGTGTCAGGCGGTCTCACACCTATTGGTTTCCAAAGATTTTACTGTATTGTGACCCACCTCGCAGGATCTTCATATATTGCTAAATTTCCAAGCTAGGGATGAAAAATGGTGGGGCTGGGAATAAAGAGTGACCACTTCCATTTGCATTGGGATGTTTTTTTTTAGTGGCCCTGTCATCGTGGGGTTGGCATGTTGCATTGGAGCTACTCTTAAGTAATTATCAAGGATGATTGTTACTACACATCACATAAAGACTTTCAATATTATTATAGGTATTTGACATAGCATTTATAATGCATATTTAAATCTTCCCACTCACAATCAAGCTAAGGTAGGATAAGGTACATAGTCTATTTTTGACAATGTAAACATTTTAGCATATGTTCAATTGAGCGATGGTAGTGGGGATCATTTTCTCAAGTTAGGGAATAGAAATAATGAAGACTGTGCTGTTTTTTTGTTAATTTTCCATCAAGTTTGGAATTAGTATATATTGAGGATGTGTAGTTTACAATCTCATTCATTCTTGATTGATAGGCAATCCTAGTTTTTAGAAGTGTAAAAGTAAAAATTGGTCTTAGTAACTTCATTAGGTGTCAATGTATAAGTTGTTTGTCACACGATTAATAATGAAGTCCCTAGTCAACATTAAATCAACCTCATTCAAATGTTGAGAATAAGTCACCCTTTCTGCAGCAAATGGTGTCCTTGTCGGAAACAAGTCATGTACCTTAGACCATTGTACCAATGGTGATGGTGGGCAAAAAGATCTCTAAATAGATTTTAGACTTTAGGGGATATTACTTTTCAAAAATCATGTATGAAAAAAACAAATCTTTTTCTCTAAGCATTTGTTAAATCACATTATTTTTTCAACTTTTATTCATTACTCCATTGAAAATGATGAACCTAACCACTATGGTATTGATGTTGTTTTTGGATCATTGCACATATTTAGGTTCATTGGAATATTACTTCAAAATATAGAAACCAATGATAATTTGAAGAATTTTTTTATACCCATTTTTGGTCAATTCAAGTTCAAAGAAATAAAAATATGTTAAAATTTGCAATCTAAGAAAAAGCATAAATACAACTCTAGCTTAGGCAATATAGGGGCCATTCTTGCCTTTTGAAATCCTAATTTGGCTCAATTAGGTTCATATGAGCTTATGATGATACTCAAAAGCGCCATTCCAATAGTAATATTGTTTTATTACTATTTTTTGTGTTTTGTTTTCTTTGACCTCAAGTAAATGTGTATTTGAACATTAGGAAAATTTTCAGCCCTCAAAAAGATCGCAAATTTTGCACCCCTGTAGTGCAATTAGGGAAAATAAATAAATAAATAGTTAAATTTGTTTTTTGAAATCTTAAAAAATGATGTGGCATTACTGGTGACACATCAGCACCATGTCAGATTGGAAAAATTCAACATAAAAAAACAAAAAAAACATTTTTTTTCCATAATTGCATTCAGGGGGTGCCGAAAATTTAAAAAATTGCGGCCTTTTTGAGGGCTGAAATTTTCCTAATGAGCTTTAAAGGGAACTCAATTCTTGATGCTAGATGCTTTTTGTGTATTTGACAAAAAAAAGTGTACTAATTGAGGTGTACAATAGCAACAAAATTCTATATTCATGCTAAAAATGATCAAACGACATCCCAAATTAAGATCATTATTGCGCCTCCTAGATGTTCACATATTCTATTAGTATGGTACTAGTTTTGAACTTGATGCACGAGGTTTAGAAGTTAAAATGGAAATCAACTAAAAATGACAATTGCAAATTATTGGTCCAATGGACAATGGTGTATGTCAACCACTAACACAAAGTATATTTTTCTTTCTTCAATGTGCCATTAGTGTACATTTTAAGAGGTGGTTGCTTTTAGTGAACACTCCATTTCAACTACAAAAATTTGTAACTAAATCTACAAAGGTCCAAAAAATATGAAAAGACTTGAGTTAAATGCCAATTCCATTTTTCTTTGTACAAAAATTTACTGAAGGTTATTTCAGGGAGTTGAGCTTCCCCTCAAATGTAATCAACTCTAAAAAGGTTGCTTTAATCCCTAAAGGACCAACCTACTATTTTTTAGCAACATAGCAATTTTGGGCAGGTACTTGTGACTAGGAATTTGCATATTTTAGGCCCAAATTTTAATGGAAGCTGTGGAAGAGGAATATCTTTCATGTGAACAAAAATTTATGGCATTTGGAAATAGGAGTCAAAAGTTATGGCTTAATATGTTACTTTTTCACTGGACGGGCAATCCGGGCAGGTTTTTTTAAATCACTTTTTTCAAAAAAAAAATTTGAAATTGATTTCTAGATTTATATATACATGAAAAGCTTTGAATCAATCCATTTTGATCAATGAGTCAAAAGTTACTAGAAATTTTGAATTGCGGGTAGTTATGGATTCTCTACTTTAAAATAAACTTTGAAGTCATTTATTTCATTCAATTTTCAATTTTTTTAGAAAGAAATAAAATTGTTGGATGTAGATTGTTTATTACAACATTACGACCTTTGGGATTATCATTTTTCAATTTCATAATGAACTTCTTAACAATTTAATGTTTTGAAACATTCTCTACTTCTTTCTACTTACTATTTTTTTTCTATATGTTGTCAATTCCAAATGATCTGAATTTTTTCAACTTGCCCCGAAGAATGAATCCAAAGAATAACCACCAACTTGGACATTTTTTCATACAAATGTGACCTTGTGAAGTGCAGCTGCCCGTTTTTTTGCAGGGACCAAAAAATGATTTGTGTCAATTCAAACGCTAATATCTTGCAATCCACATGGTGGAAAATTCTGAAAATTTTCCACATCTTTTCAAACTAGTGTACTACAAGATCCTCCGGTTACATGTGTCCAAATTTTTTTTTTTCCAAAATTTGGTACTTGGACTCAAATTTGGTACTTAGTCAAGGAACTTAAGGGGTTAATCCCTAAAACCCTGAGGGTGTTTTTTTGTCAAAAACCACTCAAAACCACCACTTATGTTATATTCACTTAAGGAAACCAATTCTTTTCATTTTTTTGAATTTAACAGTAGGATTTTGTATTTAACTTGTCTGAGATCATGTAGTAAAAATTTCATCAAATTTGACCGTACGGATTGGAAGATATTAGCATTCAAAGTTTAACAAAAAGTTTTTTTTCAAGAAGATGCTTAAATTGCCCGAAAAACTAAGATTGTCCATAGCTTTCTCATCCCTAGTCCAAATAGAATGAATCAAAGCTTCACGTATAGGTAAGAACATAATCTCTTAAGGAAAAAATTCAAAAAAATGTTTTGACTTTTTGTAATTTTTTTGGGCTGCCTATCAGTCTCCATTTCTTGCTCATTGTGCCATAACTTTTTAATCCGACATCTGATTGAAACAAAAATTATATATCCACAAATCTCTTGCAAGGCTACACAACCTCAAAAAATCTCAAAAAATTTCACTTCAAATTGAGACTATAGGAACCTACCCAGACCCAAATTGTCCCCCAAGGGAACAAGCAGGGTTTTAGGGGTTAACCCTTTATGTACTAAGAATTCATGATTTTCAGTTGCAGATTTTGATTAATTATATTATAGAAAATATAATAGAAATAGAAATTTTTATTATATCATTAGCTTAACTGAAGAACATTGTATGCATTGGCTCAAATACACAATTATTTTAGTTTAAAGAAATCTCCATATAAACTCTTCAACATTGCTTAAAAAAACGTGAGACCCAATTTGGGCTTCTTAGACACTAAAGGGTTAAGAGCAGACTACACAAAAGATGATATTTAGTGTCTTGTACACTAAATACGAAGGCATACACTAAAAGCCAATTACCCTATGAATGTAAGTAACATTAAATGTCAATTCAAACACTAAATGTGAACCGGAGTTGTCATATCAGGCGGAATATCACTGTTCACGGACAGAATCGGACCGATTAGGGCTAGGCGGCTGCAAACTTCAGAGCCTTGTAACTTTTGCAAAAATTCTTCAAATCAGGAAAATGAGATGTATTTCGGCATCTACAAAAATTGTAGATGCCGAAATACATCTCATTTTCCTTATTTGAAGAATTTTTGCAAAAGTTACAAGGCTCTGAATTTTGCAGCCGGCACATTCAAGTCTAACACTAATTGTGGACAAGTTCAGATTTAGTGTTGTAGCTAGTAGGGGGGTAAAAACACTAAATGTCACTCAACACTAAATATCATCTTTGGTGTAGCTTAGTTGTGGCATTCCAGCCCTCTTTCACAGATTTTTAGTCCTCTGGAAGTATGAAGCATAAAACTTTGAGCATGGAAGTTATACAGTAAGTTATTAGGCTTGGGAGGAGGGAAGGGGGGCATTTTTTAATTTTTTGAGATAATTTGCACTTGCATTGCCTATGGGTGGCATGACCTTATCGGTGCATCATTTTGTTTGAATTGACATGTGCGAAGCTGCAAGGGAATGTCATTCCAAAGATCATAGATTATCCTGGCACTCAACCTCGGGATGCTACAGTTAGATTTAGAGCTGGGGTAATTGCATGGATCAAGCAGATGTTTTGTGTCTTTCGGATGGTCGACTAGCCTTTCACATCGGGAAAGTACCCCTCCCCCCTTTGCAATATTGTTGCAATATTGTGTCAATGGCTTAACAGTATAGTATTGAAAGTATATTGTTGCAATACTGCAAGTAGTAATGCAACAATATAGTTTCAATAGAAGCACTGCTGTAATATTGAAAGTATATATTTGCAGTACTGCAGCAATATACTTTTAATACTATACTGTTAACCCATTGAAACAGTATTGCGGCAATGGGTGGTTTTTTCCTGATGTTGTGCATGTTGAAGAATGGATGATTTTCAGTCAATTTTTTGGGTGCAACTTTATTGATGCCATATCCACATTATTAAGTTAAGTCCAAGATATTTTTGTTTTTTTTTAATTTATTTTGTATGGGGTTGTTTAGCAAGAAAAATGGTACACATTTTAGTATTTTTTAAATTTCTATATTTTGAAAAAATTCTTTAGAATTATCATTTTAGCAAAGTTTGAAGTTGAATATCTATAACCATATTTTTAAGTATGGAATGACACATAATTATTTTTTTATACTATAATGATATGCACTGTAATGCAGTTCTATTATGAAAATTCTATAATTCTTTTAACGTTATTTATATTTGATATAATTTTTTTTCAAAAATTAATGGTAATTTGAAATTTGTACGAATTTAAAAAATAAATTAGGACATATGTTAGATATGTGATATCACCTCTAAATCAAAAAATCAAAAAATTATTGAAAAATTTAAAAGAAATGGAGACTACAAAGTAAAGGACTCTCAAGTTTGACCACACAGTTATAGGCTCTATTTTTTAGGAATTAATGAGGAGTGTCAATGTCCTAGGATATGTGTTTGTGTATAATGAGGGTAACATGCTCAAGGAAACAAAATGGATGCTAAGAGTGGTGGCTCAACTCATGGTTTTTTCCATTTGTTATAGACAATGGAGAAAGTGATTTCTAATTTAGTGGTGGAACTATTTACATCCATTGACATGGATAAAGCAAACAATACATGAATGAAAGCACATATTTTCATCGCAAAGTATGTACATTCATCCATAATAGAGTGATACCATACCTAGATTATGTAGCATTTGAGTGATTTCATCCATTGAAAATAGAATAATCTATTGCTAAATATTCCTTCAAAAAATTGTGTAGCCCCCCCAAATGCTAGTCTCAACAATCTACTAAGTAAACACTCATTATAGAGGACATTTCTGAAACAATCCTCAACGGAGTTCCCAAAGGGGATGTGTCTTGGTTAAAATATCTAAAAAGTCAATAAGTTGTTGAAAATTGTAGCTTCATACATTTAAATCTAAATAAGATTATATTTTATCTATTGTTTAAGTTTGAAAAAAAATTCAGTTTTAATTTACAAAATATTGTTTCTCATTCTAATCTCACTTATTTAATCTAATTCCAAATTGTTGTAGTACATAAAATAATTGTTTTAATTTTATATTCAAATTATACTTTAAAAATTTACAATAATCTGATTTTCAACCAATAATTCTAAAAGAATAAACACATGTAGAAAAGGTGTTTATTTGCATATGGGAATTATGAAAATTTTATCATTCAATTATATAAAGGCTAAATTCAGATTGGTGGTGGTGATTTGATTCAAAAGCCATTATCAAGGGTATTTTGGGTGTTAAACAAGAAACATAGAGATTTTGACCATGGATAGATAATACAATCTCATATAACAGAAATATGACATTGAAATTTGAATATGATTTGAAAAGCTAAATTGAGCTCAAAAACAAAGTTTGAGCAAATGGCAGTATAATTCATTCTTTAGGGGTTAAAAAACACTTCAACATTAGATGGGATTTGGGAGTATGGGAGGGCCATTTTAGGCCCGTTCTTAGTGTTGTTCTCCTAGCAATTAAAGAACACCAATGTCATATTTTACTTTTTTGAAAAAAAATTAAAAATTAGTCTTGAAATGAAAAAAAAAATTTATTTTTTGAAAAAAAATATTTTTATATGGTGTGGCAATCTCTATGCTATGTGAGGCAACTGTTGCAACATAGTTCTGGGGGATGGGAACCTTGAAAAACTCACAGCCCTTTGCATGGGCTGAAAATCTTCTAATGCATTGACAAGTTATAATGTCATATCTATATTTGGCCAACCTTCCAATACCTTATTTTCATCTTTATGCATTAAATGGGTCCTATAAATAGTAAACTTATCAATTCAAAAATTAATAATACAAGTCTTGGATATTGGTATAAGGTAGCTACATCTAAAATTACACAAATAAACAACTCAACATGGTTGTCATTATTATACTAAATTTGTTTTTGGTGGGATCTAGTTGTTGGAAGCCAAAAAGGTATTTTAGATTCTCTAAGAATGCATTTGTTGGATACAATATGAATCAACTACAAATTTTTTAAGGACTAAGAATAAGATTTTGGATAACCAACCATAGACTCTCATGAATAGTGGAATTACATTTTAGGCAAGAATCTAACTTGTGTGGTTTTAGAAAGTGTGCGATTTAAAGTGTACTTACCTTACATTATAAATATGGTGTAAAGCAAATGCAATATAGACAGATATATGGGGATTCAAATATTATATAATGTATATAAAGATAAAAATATGGTGGTATATAACAAATATAGATATGTAGATACAAAAATAGGACACACAATAATTTTGTTATTATATATTGCTTGTTATCCAGATGTCATAGATGTACCTTTTAGACCTTCTAAGGGTAATAGGAGTTCTTTAGGAAGGAACCTATAAGTAATAGGAAACTTTTTTTGATGTGTACATTAACATGAAAGTACACGTGTCAATTTTCCATTGGTTGTAAAACTTTTACTTTCAAATTTTGATAGGGGTATACATGCAATTCTGATAGGGATACTAGTATATTCTTTTTTTTAAAAGAACTTCAAATTTTTCATTCAAAAGTTTTGATACAAGTGTTTAAGAAAAATTAAAAACTCCAAAACCCTGTTGAATCTTGAAATCTTTGTAGCTTTAAAAAATGCCATAAATGTTTTAAAACTGACACTTGCACCAGCATCGCAAACCCAAACCCTAATTCATAGTACTCGTAGTCCGTAGAGTATTTATTCTTCTTCCTTCCAAGTCTCTAGAATGTGGATATCAAAAATTCTCTGAAAGCTTTTGTATGTTGCACTCATCTAAATTCTAGTTCTTTCCTTCTTCCATTAAAAACCTTCAAAATTCCAAAACATCAAAACAATAGCATGGATGAGTCGAGTTTTGCATGGGCTCTTGTCCCACTTATTGTTCTATTAATAAGAAATTTATAATGAACAGTGTTGGCTAGGGTTTAAATAGAGTCAACAACACTTATGTACCCATCTAACTTAGGATTGTTGGCTAGGGTTCAAATAGCATTAGCTACGCTTTTGTACCTATCATTCTGATTTAAGCATCTATAAACTAACATTTTCAAGCACATAAAACACAACCAATATCCCACTAAAGAATACACAATTGCAAGCTATTAAAAAATTTACAAATGTAAACCAGCAATTCCTATGCAAAACCCCTAAAACCATATTTCTGGCAACAAAATCAAGAGAGATGCCATCTAAAAGAGAGGAAAATACTAATGAAATTGCAATCTTCAATTTCAAACTCTCTATATAAGGTGGGTACATCCAAAACCGCCACTTTTTGCTATTGAGCCTAGTTACTACTATTAGACTGGTCAAGTTTTCATATATTCTTGTTGGCAAGTGAAAGGAGGTTCCAACGCACCAGAGAACGTGGCATTTGGACACCGTATGCAAAAGTTATTAAGGGTCAAAGTTCGTTTCTGAAAATGCTCCATCCAAATAGGTACATAACTGATTTTGGAAATGTACACAACTTGTAGATGACACTTTAAGGTCAGGTGCCATTTTGGGGGTGCCTACCTTACCTCATGCCAAAGCTCCCGTAGCAAGTGTCGTTGTAAACGATACCCTTCTCAACATCAACTCCTAGTGTTTTCATATAACATAGTAATGCTTCACAAAACGTAGCAATGACGTCCCTCCCAATCTGCTCATACAAGTGCTCGACAAATTAAGGCAGTGCAATATTAAAAGAAAATTAAAAAAAATTCAGAGAAATTGAAGGAGACTCATTTGGGCAATTGGTAGCAACGAGCACACTCAATTGATTAGCACCACCACTCCACCAGTCGTCGCATGGACGATGCTATTTTGCGTGCGTAGAGCGGTGAGCGTAGGGTTGTGAGCGTAGAGCACAAAAAGTTTGATAATTTATTGAAATAGGCAATTAGAAATGAAAGTTTAGGATTTTTTTTAGGGTTTAGAATTCTTAAATTAGTATTAATGATAGACCTATGACCGTAGAATATTTTGCAGAATTTTTCGACATAAAAAGTGTAGGGTGGCCAAATATGTAATTTAAGGTCAAGGAAAGATGCAAGTTTCGAGATGAAGGATCTATAACCGTGGAATCTAGGGATACAAATGATTAAAAGATATAATTTATGTGGTTGTGAATGTAAACGCCATGGAAACAAGAAACGGTGGATATTATGAGGGACAAAAGAGATTTCTTTGCAAGAGAGGTGTTTGAGAGAGTTCTAGAGAGGGAAAGAGGCAATAAGAGAGTTCAAGAGAGGGACAATTGGTACGGAGGATTTACAGAATTTGAGAGATGGGGGCCCAAGGTTAGATCAAAGAGGGTCAAGGCATCAGATAGGGAAAACAAAGGAAATAAACGAGGGTTATGTAGACATTTTCTTTGGAGGCAGAGATTGGAAGTGGAGAAGTTAAGGGTTAATTGGAAGAACAATTAAGGAGTGGGTTTAGAGTGGGAGTAAGAGACGGATATTGAGGCCAGAAGAAGGATGTTGTTCAATTTAGGATAAATTCTGCAAACGATAAGGGGTGTTGGTCTGAGGTTTTTAGATCTGTTGGAGGGAGAAATACTTGGGTTTAGGTTTGGGGTAGAGAATAGGAAGGAGGCGGGGACTAAGGGTTGGGGTGAGTTAATGGCGAATGAACAAAAATTGAGCCATGCAAACAAAAATTGGGCAGATGATTTAGGACAACAACATGACCATGTACAAGCTTCGATGGTGGCCCTTTTAGTCTCACCATCGTTTTTGTATTAGTGGAAAATAATGTCTTAATAGTATGGACAATAATTACACTCCATAGTGCTTTAGGAGTAGAATCTGAAGAACTCTTTTAATCTCATTCCAGTTGAAAGTAGGAGCGTGAATGAAGATATCAACCTCCGGATCTAAGCTACAGACTACGTTGAAGATGAAGTAGATGTGCTTACAATACGTCTATGCACCGCGCTTGCCGAGTGACTTGTCAGACATATCCTTGAAAGATTGGCAGTCACAGTTTGGGAACTGGCCAATTGTCAACAAGTACTTAGAAACCTTAGATATGCTTCTAGACTCAAAAGTTACAATGCAGCCTAAAGCTGGAGGAGGTACCATCAGAATTGAACAAATCTTTCCAACAACTAATAGAGCAGAGGCGCAGCTATTATGATTTTTGGTAGTCAGAGCAGAAGGATTTCTTCTAATATTCTTACCATACCTCTTTGTGGGGTGATCCGCAGGGTTAGGGGGTGGAGGATAATCGTCCAGATTCACGGATATTCCGTCATTGAAGAGCTGTCTTGGAGACAATTGGACGCGCTCAGCAAGAGAGAATCCGGCGTTTTCTAGAGAGAGAATCTCTTTCCTGCTTAAGTTTGTGCCCATAATAACAGGCCAAACATCCGGGATAGGCGGTTTGGAAACCACCCATTTTCGACTAGTGCCCTCCACGCAGAGATGGATGTCATCATTGTAGAAGAAAAAACGCATTCTCTCCAATCTGGTTTTCTTATAATTATTCATAAGACCAGTATAAGTAGGGGCAGTTGTACTGCGATTGTCTTGTACAATCTTGGCCACGCACTTCTTCCTTGTCTTGACCTGCAGCGCAAAACAAGCTTTAGCAGATGTCTTTGGCAGCCTTGCAATATGCCAGTGGTGTTCATCGCAAGCAATTTCCTGAACGAATTTGACGTGGTGCACCCTAGTGGAAGTTGCAGGTGTCTTGGGAGGAAGATCTTCCGATTCTTCTGGTACATGATTGGGTTCGGATGGCAAATCTTCTGCAGTGAGGTCAACTATCTTTGGATCAATTTGACGAGCCCTGACATGTGGGCGAGATATGCTTATCTTGTCTGGACGGTGCGAATCAAATTCTGAATCTAGTGGAAGATCTGCTTTCCGTCTTGTAGAAACAAACACTTCTTCACCCTCGAGGTGAGGTTGGCGTATACAAAAGTCGTCAGCACCTAGCATGTGGGCGAAGGCGGCGTGAAGGACCTTAGCATTTCCAGAGTATTGAGCGGTGCAATGTGCAATACGCAATCGGAGTTCTTCCTTACCAGGACCTATCCCCGCTTTCTCACCTTTGAGGAACTGGTAGTAGGCTACAACCTGCATAAACGCCCGGACCAGGTCGTCCATGGCGGCAACATACAGGTCATTTCCCTTTTTGCTAGATTGCTGCAGCCACTTGTTGTGAACAGACTCCGCCAAATTACAAGATGGCATCTCAGCCAATTCAACTTCCGAAAGATCCTGTGAGGCAACATCTAAAGTTAGATGTTTGAATGAATAGTCAAAGAAGAAGGATTAAATTAGGGCTGAAATAGCTGCCTTAACAGGCATCCATGGGGGAGAGAGCACCAATGTTAGCTCTCTCCCATCGTTGGCTTCAGGTAGGGTTAGGGTGTTAAGGAGAGGTGCCGCTAATATTGGCTGTGCATGAAGAGCAAGGCCAATATCGGCACCGTACTACTAGACAGGCAAAATCAAGAATTTTGAACAAACAACAAGCGCTACCAATATTGGCTGTGGTTTAGAAAATAGAACTTCTAATTGTTGTAATGTGATTATAGAACTTACCAGCTCCATAAACCCGCCCCATTGATGGTATCTGAAGTGCCAGAAAGCTAGCCATAGGTCCAATCTTGGTAGCGCCTCTTCAGTGGTTGCTCCAGAAGATAACCACCATGCCCGAATTGCTAAGTATTTGCTTTGTGCCTCTTCTAAGGAGGTGGAATTTTTGTATTGTTTGCAAAGTCGTCGATGTTGCTCTTGAAGGTCTGCTCTGATATCGGCCTTGGTTTATTTTTCTAAGGATTGCAACCAGTGAAATAGGCAAATTCGCTCCCGATTTATCATAGGCACAGATGGATCGCCACTCCCATAGACGATATGCACTGCATTCCAATTTGCTTGGGCGCTGTCGGCCATAAATCCTTTAAAATTTGGATTGGAAATATCATGCCTGCTGGAAATCGCATTCAAATTTTTCCAGAATACCTGTTGTACTGCTACATCCTCAGATTGCATATCGCAAATAGCGATAGTCATGATACGGCAGTAAGTAGAATCGTATACGTGGCAAGCCATAGTGGTCCAAGACTTGACGCGTTTGACATGGTCAAACATCATCCAAGCATCCTCCAAGTCTCCACCTGGTTGCATGCGCTTAACCAAGTCTACTCCGCTCCCGTGTCCCACCTCCGCCATCTTGAAAATGAAGACTTTGTCAGACTCAGCACCTTGTCCAGGGAAACGGTTTTCTTGGACAAAGGCCCACGTACTAGAGCCCCGCAACCTAGTGATGCTGTCCATTATCCCAAAACGTCGCAGATATCGGAATGTGGTAACCTCATTACAAATACTGGGTGATGACATCTGCTTGAACTTGTCCAAAATGGGAAGAAGTTTGTCCACTGCCAAGATCTTCTGGGGATTATCTTCTACGCATAAAAGCAATTCGCCAAGGTACTCCTTACTCGCCTCAAGGACAATGGCAGAATTAGTCGCCGACGGAGTCCGTTCTACCTGCTCACCAATAAGAGATCGGAGTTTTGCAGATGAATCTCTATAATTTCCCTTTTTCACTGGATGGCTATAGATTCCGAGATGCACACAAGCTCGGGTCATCAAATTGGAGCCATGTATGTAGTAGATCCTACACAGGCAACTTCCAATGCATGTCGGCGGAACTTGACAAATTGAGCACGCAACTGTAGAATGCAATGGAGGATCAGAGTGTAGAACAAAGGGGGACGAGGCGGTACCATTCCACTCAGTCTCATTCAACGGTGACAGTTGGTGCTGTCGGTCTAAATATTCGCATGAATTGTTTATGCATCAGAGGTGCCCCAAACAAGCCGAAGTTCGGAAAATAAGGTGAGAGTCAGACTGGATGTGCGTCGTCACTGTTCGGGTCCATGCATGTCCGTCATCTTTCTTATCCATTCCATGCAACTGCCCAGCCTTGTTTGATGATGGATACTTTCCCATAGGTGAAAGTTCAAATATGACGTCCCCGTCAAATTCCGGAGGTAGAAAATCTACCTTCTTTATCGGAATGGAAGTGTAATCTAATTTACTGAGTACTGACTTTGCACCTCGACAAGAGCTCAAATTGCGGAGGCACTGCACAATACTATCAACGGGGCAGAGTGGGGGTTTCACATGCACAGATTCTACACGATGTAAAATGGGGGCATTATGAACAACATGTGTAGGTTCTAATTTGGGGCGACAATTAGCAGGTTTGGGTAGAATACACTCACTATCCGAATCGTCACTAAGAATTAGAACAGAGATCTCCGGGGGCTCTAGTTTGACCTTCTGGAGCAAAGGGATGACATCAATAGCTGTGGTAGAACGACCAAGAGTTAAAGTGTTGGAACCAGTAACCGGTGGAACGTCCTTCATTCCATACACTCGATAATTTCCAGGCATCAACAACCAAACCTGACCATCAGCATGAGTAGTTGACAACCGAGCAACAGTATGTGATACCATGTTAGAGATTGGATCAACAACATCCATGTCCAGATGCAAACTCCCCTCAAGAATATTGAACCGTGAAGCTAAATGGCTACTACTAACTACCGAGTAACCCTCTGAAGTCCCCCACAATGAAAGAAATCGGGATAGTATGCCCCTCTCCCCTGATGAAAACACTGACTGAGCCGCCATCATGCAAGGCAGTCATCGAAACAATTGAGAAGATAGATAAAGCGATTTCAAGGATAAAGAAGAAGTGGGTAGGAGTGGAGAGGCACTTATAACTTTAGAAACTCATTGCTATTTGAGATGATGTAATTGATTGAAATATGGTACAACAGGTAGTAAGTTAATAGGGTGGATTGTGATCTGGTACAAGAGTCGAGTTTAAAAGAGCAGAGCAACCGTAATGGGTAATAAAATAGTAACCACTTTGACAGATTATAATTAGGTGCTAGTCTCTAGAATAGAGTGGAGGCCGATGAGTTAGCCGTTGTTTGTTCAAAATTATTCTTTTTATATTAGAATATGGATTGATGATTGACGTGTCTATCCAAGCGGCTAACATACAAGATTCAAAGTGAATATCGGGAGACAGAGTATCCAAAAGTACACAGGTAAAATCGGTTTCAATTAAAACAATGGCGGCAATGCATATTTAAAT
Organism: Antitrichia curtipendula; assembly: GCA_951230915.1. Taxonomy (NCBI): domain Eukaryota; kingdom Viridiplantae; phylum Streptophyta; class Bryopsida; order Hypnales; family Leucodontaceae; genus Antitrichia; species Antitrichia curtipendula. Next base: position 3,190,065 of record OX579634.1, read on the forward strand.
TGAAGTTGTTAGTCTAAATGAAATCTTCAATTATTTGGTTAAGCATTAATATAATGAGATCATGTCAGTACTAACGGAGGATTTGGATGGAATTAATACCTAGCACTAAGGCGCTTACCTAATTGCGGAATGATGAAATTTAATATCCTAGAATAGAACATATATAGATGAAGGTAACGAGGCGGCTGTTTGTAGAGATTGGCTAAGAATCACATAGTAGAAGTATGCCAAAAAGAAAGAAAAAAACTCTTTACTTTACGAATCCAAAGCAATTGAAGAGGTCGAGGCAGATGAGGGAGTTGAGATCCAACACAAGGAGATTAGACGCAGGAGAGACGGCCAGAGTATTGCAGTTCCCAGATATTGATTGTGTGGATAAACAAATGCAGGAGGATAATTCTATAGCCTTACAAGGAATAGCTGAAAGCGCCATGGTTCGAGGGCATCCAAATTCTTCAAGCCCAAGGGTATGTGAGAGCGGGAGTAACAATGGTAGACGCGACAACGCTGACGATGGGGGGCCAAATGAAGACGTGACCCCTACAGCAGGTATTTGGATAGCTTAGGGAGGTATCATTAGAGTATTTTTTTGAGGTGCCGTTCATATTTGTGAGGCCGAGACATGTGTCTTTACTGCAATTCAGAAACTGCATTTTGGTGGGTCTCCGCCAACCGTGGGCCCTAATCGTGAATAGTGAAATGCTTTCGAGGTGTTGAAGTGACATTGTGGGCAATCGTTTGTTTTTGTTTTCCTTTGAGGCGTTGATGTGAGATTGTGAGTATCGAGAGTGCATATTGAGTGTGTTTGGGCGGTAGGTGGATTTATCTTGTCATGTTCACATTTCAAAAATTTTGCACTTGTATGAGCTGCGTGAGATAGCTTGGGGCGTCGCGGTTTTGTTGAACCGCACGGTCGACCATTTGACTGAAATTTTTTTGTGTGCGCAGGAGGCGAGCCTTCGGACCGGAGCAGACACGAGGAAGGATCTGCGGAAACAACAGGAGCAATGGCAGGTACATTGTAACAGGCCTTTTAGAATAGTTGATGATTGATTGTGTTTTGCGTAGCAGAAATTAGGGTTTTGCTTTGGATTAATTTCGGATAAAAACAGGATTTGGGTGGTTTTAGGCCTTCCAAAAGCAACGCCGACGTCGGCGTTGCTTTTGGAAGGCCTCGATTGTTGGAGAAAGTGACCCCGAAGGCTGAAGACGTCGACCGTCGCCTTTGAGGAGCGCGGTCTGAACGGCCAGCGGCCGTCCGAAAGCGAAGCCGATATCGGCATCGTTTTTTGGGGTCCGCTCGACGTGGAGACTGCAGCCCTCGAAAACCATGGCCGACGTCGGCTTCAGCCTTCGGGGTCACTTTCTCCAGCAATTGTCGCCTTCTCCAGCTGATTTTTTTGGGAATGTTTTAACCTAATTTTCAGCATCTGGTTTAGGTGATGCAATGGAAGATACTATCCATCAAAGTGACGCAGCGATAGAGGAGCAAGAGTCTTCACAGCCGGAAATTGCTGCATCAGGTTTCTAAATTTCTCATTTTGGTGACATTCTTCATATTGTCTACTTGTCTTCCACTTGTTGACATTGACCGGAGTTGTTTTGTTGTTGGTGAATTTACAAAGGTGTTGTTGGTGAACTTGACAAAGGTGTTGTTGGTGAACTTGACAAAGGTGTTGAAGGAGATCATGACAGCAGTGATGGCCGGCCCATGGATTTGGATTATGATAGTACAGCAGAGATGTCTACGGAAGAACTGGGAAAGGAGATGGATGCCCAAATTGTGAAAGAGTCCGTGAATACAAATGTGGTGCTTGACCGGCTTCGTTTTAAGCCAAGGAACAAGTCCAAATTATCCATTCCACTTTGCAGGATGAAGCCTTTGGCTGCGGTGCGGCCCCATCTCTGAAATGATGTCATGGCTTTGGGATCGCATTTTATTAGCACAGGCTACATGGATGGCCATGGAGTCTTCTACGTTGCCTTGCAGGATGATGAAGGCCGCGTCCATGCTGTGACAGTTGAAGATACAAGGCACTGGAGTCCATTGTGGCAAGAAGCAAACGATGTCTTTGAGGAGGAGTTGAAGAAGGAGGACTGTTGGCAACAGTTCTCTAGAAAAATGTTCCATGTGTGGGACGGAAATCACCGCCTTGCAGCATGGATGCCAATCATCAACAGAGATCACGGAAACAATCCAACCTGGCACTACGCGGTTGAGTCAATTGTCTTAGAAGTTGAGGGCCAAGTTGGACCACTTTTGACTGCATTTCATCAAGTTAATTGGTAAGCTTCAAATGTTATTTCTCTCTATGTCTTACAATTTTAATGGTAGAGTCTTTAATTGATGCTTGCTTCATTCAACTTCGTCTCATTATTATGGTATGTGTGACGCAGGCGGAATCAAATTGCCACGTGAAGATGAACCTTGTGCACAAGCTCTACCGCCTCCAAAGCATTGCTGCGCAACCATTGCAGTACTTTGAAAAATTGGTATCCAAGGAAGACATTATTGATGCTGAGAAGAAGCTCAAGTCAAAGCCATACACATGGTACACGCTCACTATTGATGGGCTGATTGGTGTCCTCTATCAAGTAAAATTTCTTAGTATTCTTGAATTGACAGTGAAGTGAGGGCATCTATTCAATTTTTGTTGATGAATATGACGTTTTATATAACAAAAAGTAAGGCCGATATCGGCTTTGCTTTCTAGGGTGCATAAACTATAGACTCTCTTAATAAAGACTTTTTTTTGGGGTGTTGCTGCTTCAACTTCTACGTTGTTGTTTCATGCCAAACACTTATTTTTTCCAATTGTTAATTTTGTTTCCAGCAAGAGTTAGGTGAAGCCGTTGCACATGCAACGAGGCGGTTCAAAGAGAGATACCCAGAGAAGTCAATTGAGTGGAATATTGGGAAGCTGCACGAGGCAATTGGAAAGGCAGTGGATAAGGTAAAGAAGGAGACTCATTCTGAACTGAAGAAACAACTTCCGATTGCAGATCCCAAACTAACCCTCCAGTTTCGTGAAGAAGTTAAAAAACATTACGAATGTCGGGAAGATGATCCTGAGATGTCTCAGGAGAAGCTTTGGTTCTTGCGACATCCTTCATGGATAATTCTATGAAGGTGAAGTAGCTTGAGCGTTGGAACAAGCCGGCATCTCTACGGGAGGCTGTGAAGTTCCCAAAGTTCAAGTTTGCTGACCATGCATTTCCAGAGTGGCTGTATAAAGCTACTTGGTGGGGTCAGGTGAGTTTTGTTCAACCAGCACATTCATGATTTCAAAGTAATTCTCCATGTGTCAGTTTTCTTATTTTCTTGTTTTTCTATAGATCGCGAGTGAAGTGCAGTTGCTTTTTGATGCAACGTTATCCGATATTGATGTCACAATTGACTACAACCCGCCTGGTGAAATTCCCATCAAATCGATTTCGGACTACGTGGAGGAAATGCGAATTCAACTGTGGGATTTGGCGTTTGAGGACGAATTCAAGGACAAAAAGGTTCACAAAAACCACCCACCTGAGCTCCAAGTGGGACTATCAAAGGCTGTTTCACATATATTGTATAGGTATTTCATGTACATATTGTACCCAAGGAAGGCACTATCTAAAGTACCTGCATTTTTTTCTAGCTATCTTGACATGAAAGCTGAGAATTGCATGATCACTGATGCCATTGGTGCAAAGTGGAAGAGAGAGCACTGGGAAAAATGTGGTTGGTACATTGATTGCCTGGTGACCAGGCCACCATCATTTGACATCAACCTCCGAAATAGTATCCAACGTGATTTAGCCGGCACGGATGTTGTCATCCACCATGTGACCACGACGGCTCTTGCTAAGAAAACGCGTGGTTCGAAGAGGAAGGCCCAAGAGGAGGAAGCTGTCAAAAAGAAGGCTATGATGGAAGCTGAGACCGCGGCAAAAGTTCAGGCGGCTATTGTTGTTGTTGAAGCCAACATGAAGCGACTTGCAGAGGCGTCTATTGCAGATGCTAATGCCAAATTAGCAGCAGCCACTTCATCATTTGCCACAGCTGGGTTGGATGAGGACTTTGAGGTCCTCGACGATGCCCCCAATCCTACAGCAAATCGAGGTGTACTCTGTGCTCAGAGAACACCTACTGCAGTTGAAGATGAAGGATTTAGTCCTCTGTCCTTTACAACACAGAAATTGAAGTGGAAGGTGCTTTCAGGGAAATCAACAACATCATCACCGCCGCCATTGCAGTCTTCTATCTTTGTCGCAAACACTTCCATCATGAAGATGATGGCTGAGTTACCTGACCATCATCCAAGTCTGGATGGACTTAACAATTTTGCTCTCAAGGTAATTTTCATTCTCCCTTTATTCCATTTTTCTATCTTCAATTTTCATTTTCTTAGTGCACCTTCACGTGTAAATATGTGTGTAGGTGAAAATGGAGACTGGAGACACGGCCCTCTCAACACATTGCCCTCATAGTGGGTTTGACCTTATCGTCGCGGATTTGAAGTCTGGACTTGTGATTCCATGGATTTCATTAAACAGCTATGACGTTCCCTCTTGGAATGAGTACTCTTTGCTACAGTTGGAATCTGTGTTTGAGTTCTCCGAGAAATTCGTGCACGCAACTGGCGGCTTGCTGTTGTTTCTTCCAGACCAAGTAAATGTTTGCATAGATGTCCTTTTGTATGCCAATGGCTACAACTTTCAATTGATTAGAGAATGGTGGGGTATAAATGACCTCCCATGCTCTTGCTCGATGAATCCCAAACTCAAGGTACCTCACAATCCATCTTTGTTGATATCCTTCAAATGCAAAAATTTATTCCTTATCGTTGGTAACTGATGTTTTGGTTTTCTCAGATCCCTAACAGTTTCAATTTGTCTTGTTCCAGATTAGGAGGTTCAGAATTTGGTTGTTCTTGCATAAGAGTACTTCGCCGGCTCTCTTCTCTTTTGGAGTTAATGATGACCTCACCCAAGTTGGACTTGGAGTTGTAGAGTCTGATGTGCTCTTTAATTTTACTACGGCCGAGTCTCAAGCGATGAATGGAAGGGTTCCATGGAGGGGCGCTCATGAGAAAGATATTGCCTTCCTTCAGATGCTTATATCAGCTCTAACTAAACCGGGGTCGCTCGTTCTTGATGCATTTGCGTCTATCGGTATATAGTCTTCCCATCTTTGATAATTTCACTTTTGCCAAAATGAAGCTTTTAACTTACTCAATTTCCTGTTGAATTCAAGTAATTCTTTGCAAGCATGCAAGGCAATTGGCCGCCACATTGGATAATTTCACTTTTGTCGAAATGGAGCTTTTAACTTACTCAATTTTTTGTTGAATTCAGGTAATTATGTGCAAGCATGCAAGGCAATTGGCTGCCACATTGTTGCCCTCGAGGAAGACACCGAAGTCTTTGATGTGAAGCTGAAGTCGTATCTGCCTCTGCCTCCTCAGCCGATTTTGGCTACATCTGCGTCTGTGTCGCCTGGAATTGATATTGACCCTCCAATCCGCTTTGTGAAGAAGAAGAACCTTTTGAGTAAGTGCGTTTGGATTTCTTTCATTTTGTCAATTGAATTATGCTTGTCAATACTTACATAATTCATACTAATTGTATTTCTTATTTTTCAGACTGAGGGCAATGATTGTCTCACCAGTGAAAGACTACGTGATGGTTCCATGGAACGCTGAAGTTGCGGATCTTCAAGCGGCCGTGTCCTCCCCAAGTTCGGCATCACCACGGCGGCAAATTGATCCCCAAGTTTGTAGACTCATTGACGACAAGGCCGTTGTTGAGATGCATTATCTCTCATCATCATCTAACAGTTCTAGTGATTGGAGGATATGAATTCTGAGATTTTTGATACATTTCTGAATTTTGGGTATTTACATCAGTGAATCTAATGATAATCGTCAATGGCTTTCTTCTTCCTTCCACTCTTTCATTCTATTCTTTGTATTAACCCTTAAAGTCCCAAGGCCATTTTCTGGCCAGAAACCACTGAAAACTGCCATTTTTTCTGCATTCATCCCCCAAAAAGGAAAAAACTTTTTTTCAAAAATCTAACCATAAAATGTTGTTTTAAACTTGTCTAAGATCATGTGGTAAAAATTTCATCAAGTATGACCATACAGATTGGAAGAAAATTGCATTCAAAGTTTGGAGAAAAGTTCTTTTGGGTGGTGCCCTGAAATTTCAGATGACTTTGACTGCCTTTTGTCGAAATTTTTTGCACTACAGACTTTGAATTCAAAAATTGAACATATATTGGATCATATTAGGAACATGTCCACCCATTTCCAACAGATTTGGAGGCTTATAACACCTCCCAAAAAATCTTGCAATGCAACTATGTTGTGAAAAATGACAATAAAATACTTTTTTGCAATGAGATTTCATAGCCCATTCTTTGGGCGTCCTCAAAAAGTTTCAGAAAACTGCACGTCCCAGACTGTCACCCACTGTCCACCCCCCTCCGGTCTAGAGTGCAAACCCTGCCCCCTTCCACAGTCAATGGAATTGTGGCTGACCAGGCTGCCCCTCGAGTTTGGTTTGAGCAAAAAAAAACCATAACTTTTTCATCCGACATCAGGTTTCAATAAAAATTATATATCCACGAACCTCTTGGAAAAATGCCCGGCCTCAAAAAATTTCAAAAAATCACAGTATAATTTCAGCCCGTAGGTACCTACCCGAACTCCAAATTGTCCCTCAAGGAGACAATGGGACTTTAGGGGTTAACCTTAGCTCTGTTTATTCTAATCTCATTATTTTATCTGGGTCCTTTAGCCCTTGGTCACTATCATCACATTCTTGCATATTCCCTCATGCACCCATACTCCCCACATAGACATGAAGATCAATATTTCCAAAATGTTCATAATTCAAATTTCACTGAAGATAATCCTTGCAAGTTGCAAAGGCTTAAACATATTTAAAACATTGGAAGTTGAAATATCATATAGTTAGAAGCAACTCAACTAAGTCCGCATTCATGAACACATCCACCCTACCCTAAAATTCAATTTCTCAACAGCACTTTATTACCTAGACAATTGAGGGACATAATATTTAAATTTCACTTTTACAAGAATGATGATAAAATGACCTATACTCGTATTGTGATCTTATCCATACGTAAAAATTTATGCTTCAATAAGCCTTTACGACCCACGGCCATAGGATACATAATAATCTACCCAAATTGATGACTACTCTATTTACAATTTAAACACCTCCTGCTACATCACTAGGTTACTATAGTTTCCATTATCACAACAATTTCCACGGTTATAGGACCTTAACACTATACTATTATTCTTATTTTCACATTTATTTTCACTTTCACTTTTACTTTTATCTTTTGTCTCTATTTAACTTTAACTATTAGCAGAAAAAGGTAAAACTTTTTACGCTCTACGCTCACGACTCTACGCTCACCGCTCACCGCTCTGCGCACGCAAAATAGCAATCCCCGTTGCCGCATGAACAAACTCATGAAGCTCACCACATTCTTGCCACACTGGAAAACAAAAAAAACGCTTCGAAAACTGACAGCAGAGACATACTTGCAATGAGTGCTCAATCCTTATCTCAACGGTCCAGATTATCTTTCAAGGTGGCATAGGGAATCAACAACGACCAATTTTTGAAGATCAACGACAATGAGTAGGATTTCTCATTTTTTTTCTATGTTGATCAACAATGCGGGTGTAAAGATCAATGACATTTTTCTTTCTAAGATCAACGACAAGGGAGGAGGGTTCAATTTTTTTAAGGTGATCAATGGTGGCGGGTTTTTGGAGGGAGGGTGCAGGCAGGGGTGGGACTGCTTACATCTTTTAAGTGCATAGTGACTGCTTTAGGTGAGTAAGATGACCATTATGGGTACACTTTTTGTTGGTTTTGGGGTAGTCTAAAGATTGTTTTGGGCTATGATGGCAATACACTTCAGTAATCCATAACAAATTTATATTTTTTCAAAATAACAAAATTAAGTTGATCTCCCCATTTTTCACATTTGTCTTTATGTGGAATTTTTTTTAACCCCTAAAGCCCCGAGGCCCTTTCTCCATCAAAACACACTCAAAACTGCCACTTCTATTACAAAGAGCAAAAAACTATAAAATTGTTTTTTTTGCATATCTAACCATAGTATCTTATACTAGACTAGTATGAGAATGTGTGCAAGAAATTTCAGAAACTTTGACCAAATAGATTGCAAGATATTTGCATTCAAATTGAAGAAAACAAGTTTTTTTGCACCTTGCTTGACTAGATTTTTGGGCTTTGAACCTATTTAACTTAAATTTTTGTATTGTTGATTTTGATTTTCTAAGTTTATATGTTGAATACTTCAGTTGAGATTATAGGGAAAAAAATTCAAGAAAGAAACACTAAATTTTTACTCATTAAAAAATTGTTAAGTAGAAGTAGGTTCAAGATTGAAGGAATAATTAAATTGTTAATAGCTCTAAGACAAAATTGAAATACCATAATCCCAACAGTGAGATTGTTCTAGCAAGCAAATTCAACCTTGTCTAACAATTTTTTTCTGAAAATTGTAAAAATTGCATTAAAAAATGAATCCTAAAAGTTATTTTTTCAAGAAGATGCTTAGACTGCCCGAAAAACTAAGATTGTCCATAACTTTTTCATTATTAGTCCAAATAGAATGAATCAAAGCTTCAAATGTAGACAAAAAGACATAGATTTTGAAAAATATATTTAAGTAATTTATTTTGACTTTCTGTGATTTTTTTGTGCTACCCGCCAAATTCTATTTTTGGCATAACTTTTTCTCTCGGGCACTAATTGAAATAAAATTTATATATCCACAAAGCTCTTTGCAAAACCACACAACCTCAAAAAATCCCAAAAAACTTCTCCACAAATTGAGGTCACAGGAACCTACCCGGACCCAAATTGTCCCCCGAGGGGACAAACGGGCCTTTAGGGGTTAAATTCCAACAATTCCAACAAGGCAAACTGATCATTTTTCATGGTATAGGTTGGTTGTAGTTAGGGAGTTAGAAAGTGATTTGTTCTTATATATGCAAATGAAAAGAGACTCTACTCATCTATAAAATAGAAGTTACAATAAAGATAATTTTTAAAATATTTATAATGTGATATGTAATAAATTGAAATGAATTATTTCAAAAAAATAGTTTTAAATAAGCTATTAGATGGTCACATAAAATATTATGCCAATAGGAGACTAAAAATTAAAAAATTAAAAAATAATAATATTTCACATTGCACAGTATTGATCTACTATATTTAATCCATTTGTATTGCATGCAATAAGGCATGTAAATAAATTATAACTTGTATTTAAAAAATTTCTGAATGTCCATTCAATAAAAAAACACTAATTGGGGACATTATAAAGTTAAATTTAACTAGTAAATTATAATGATGAAAATAATTTAGATCTTAATTTAGATTTTTTTAAAACAATATATTAACCCCTAAAGGTTTTAGACTATGTTTTCACCAAAATCGCTCCAGAACTGCCATTTCTAATACTAGTGCCAAATTTTAGAAAAAAAACATTTTTGGACACTTGTAGCCGTAGGATCTTGTAGTAAACTTGTTTAAGTAGATGTGGAAAAAATTTCAGAATTTCCCACCAAGTGGATTGCAAGATAATAGCGTTTGAATTGACAAAAATCCTTTTTTTGTCCCTGCGAAAAAACGGGCAGCTGCCCTCCACAAGGTCACATTTGTATGAAAAAATGTCCAAAATGATGGTTACTCTTTGGATTTATTCTTCAAGGCAAGTTGTCTACATGCTTGAAAATTTTCAGATCATTTGGAATTGTACAACATATAGGAAAAAATTAGTAAGTAGGAAGAGGTAGAGAATGATTCAAAGCACTAAATTGTCAATAATTTATTTATGAAATTGAAAAATGCCAATCCCATCGATTGTAATGTTGTAATAAACAATCTACACCCAATGTTTTTATTTATTTTTCAAAAATATTGAAAATTGAGTTAAATAAAAGACTTCAAAGTTTATTTTAGAGTAGATTCCATAACTACCCTCAAACTAAGAATCCTCATAACTTTTGACTCATTGATCAAAGTGGAATGATTCAAAGCCTCCCACGTACATATAAATCTAAAGAACCAATTTCAAATTTTAGTTTTATTTAAAAGTGATTTTTAAAGAAGTTTTTTTTGCTGCCCCGGCTGCCCGCCGAACAATGAAAATGACATATCATGCAATAACTTTTTAACCATGTAGTCAAAAGTTACGAAAATTGTTGGACCTTAAAGCTACTCCTCGGGCACATCTTATGTGAAAATTTCAAAGAAAAAAAAGAAAAATTCCGGTCATAGTGAGCTGCCCAAAATTGCTATGTTGTCAAAAAACGGTGTTTGGTCCTTTAGGGGTTAATAGTTATATCCCTAAATATGTAAATAGGTGTTGATATTACTTCATTTTTATTTTATGATATTACATCAAATGGGTGAGTAAGAAATATAAGTGTAAGATTCAATGAATTTATTTGATAGAAGTACCCTTTATCTAACACGAGATCTAACATTTGAATTCAAAAATTTGTAGCCCAAAAAATTGTATGGTTAGTATATAATTTATTTATTTCTATTGGCTTTTTAGTATGATCCTAGTATGATCCATGTCATCAAGAATATACCTTGCACATTCAACCCAAGGATTCTCTTTCATATTTAATGTAGCTCTATGTCCTTTACTTCATCAAAAAAATTCATATGATTTTCAAATTAACATTTTTTTGTAAATTGTATTGTATTATAAATATTTTCACATATTTTTTTCACTTTATACAAATTTTGATTAGAGTATGTCTTAATTAGGCTTAATTTATGTGAGTCTTAGTTTGTAGTAAATAAACATATTTAGAGATTTTAAAGATCTTGCATTTTAAAACTAACAAAATTGCTAATTTTTATTCTTTTTACATGGTGCCAAAAATTTGACTCTATATAAACAATGATCTTTAAAAATAAACCTAAAGTTTTTAGTTATGTTTTTTCAATTTTTTCCAGTTATATGTTACTTCATTCCACAACATTTAAAAAATTAAAATTCTAACATTTAAAAAAATAAGAAGTCCTTGAAATTCAAAAAAAATTGTTCACCTCTTAGAAGGCAAATTTTGCAATCTTACACCCAAAAATGCTTGTAAAGGTTTCACTTTGTCAGTACGTATGATCTCCAAAACATTCAAAATTTGAACAAGATATCTTTAGTAATATTCTCTCGTTGGCTAAGCTATTAAACCTTATGGCACTTTTGAATTAAATTGCTTCTTTCAAGCATTAGACAATTTATTGCAAAAGTTTCCTAGATGGACAATTTCATAGTGCTACTTGTAAGGAACATTTTTTTTTTAAAGTCACTATTCCATCTAGTTAAAAACTCATGAGAAACAAAGAACCAAAAAATTTGAATGCCTAAAAAATTTAATAAATATAGATTATTGATGAATTCTTACTATTGTATATTATAATTGATTAAAAAAAATCAAAAGCTATTTTGCCAAAAATTTCACAATATAGAAAAATGTAGTAATTTAAAAATAAATTTTGGGTTTATACTATTCTACATTGATCATTATATATTGTTTTATCCTATCCTACAAAAAATTAATTAACAAAAACTAAAGCTTTGTTGTTCTTCATACTACCAATGATGCCCATAGAAAATTGATAATTTTGAGGATTTGTTTTTGACTTGGAAGACCTTTGTGGCATTTTAATTCATCCTCATATAGTGATACAAATTTGGAACCTCCCAAAGAGTGATCCTTAGTATAGATTGCCTTCTTACAGAGAATAAACATGCAATGGAACAACAAATCAAGAAGTAAAAGCCTTAATGGTCATGGAGGTGAGTTGGTTGCACTAGCCATTGAGCCAATGGTAAATCAGCTTCCATTAGAAGTGATAATCATATTGCAGAATTTTGTTTTCCCATCAAAACTTTGCACATGCGCAATAGTTTCTTTATAATACTAAATAAAGGCATTCAAGGATAATTAATGCAAAAGTCACAATAAGATTCTTTTGATTTCCATCTCAAAGCAAGATCTTAATAAATTTATTTAAAAAAATTTACTAATTTTTTTATTTATTGGATAGATTGATGTATGTTCAAAAACCTTTAATTCATTTTCTTTAGATTGACTCCATAACTCCTAAAGTCCTAAGTGTATCCTTGGAGGACAATTGAAGGTTTGTTTTTTATAATCTCAATTTTAGGTATGATTTTTTTTCTAAAAAAATATATTAGCTTCCTAGGAATATGATTTTTTATTTAAATCAATGCTTGGGAACAAAAGTTATGCCATACAAAGCTCAAAATACTCAAATTTTGGTAGCGAAAAAATCACCAAAATTTGAAATTATTATTTTTTCTTATAGATTATATTTTTGTCTATATAAGGCACAATTGATTCATTTTATAAATATTACAATCACTCCTAAGAGTACAATGGCAGTCTTGATGCCAATCTCTCATAGTGAGGTTTTTGCATTGAATATATGAGGCAATTTCTAAGGAGTTCCAAATTATTGCAACAATGATCTTCAATCAACTTGCAATGCATGGCACTGAATTTGGAGGGGGTGGGGGTCCACCAGGGACACCATTAGTCACAATGCTCTCATATGTAATTAATTAGTGATCACCAAAATCCTAATAAATAAAACATTCTTATTCTTACTAGTGGTAATCATACAATGCAATGCAATACTATTTTTTTATTTATTTATAAGTATATAAAAATCAATTTTCAAAGGTCTAAATTATATTATTATAATATTTTGATATCTATATTAAATACTGTAAATGTGGTGACATAGATGAAGGGGCACACAAATTATATGAATCAATAGTTGTAGTTGCATGCGCCTAGCTTCATTACATGGCTTTAGTTGTGTGGCATCTTGATTTTATGGCTATGTCGTGGCTTCATTTCATCATTTTTGTCATTTGGCATCATGATTCCATGATTTCATAGCTATGTCTTAACTTCTTTTCATTGTTTCCATTGTTTGGCCTCATGACTCTATAGCTAAGTCATTCTTCTCACCTTGTGCACCCCATATTCATCAACACAAAAATATATATCATCAAATGGATAAACCAATTTTGATCTAAAGGTTGTCCCTAAAATAAAAGATGTATTTTTAATAGATTTCCAAGTCATGGTTAAAATGCCAACCATTAAAAAGTGTCCTACATAAAACCATTTTTATTATCAACAATGTTATTTTGTGAGCCTTTGAGTAAGAGACCTAAAAATTGAAAGCATGTGAGCCTCAACTTTAGTATGTTTTTTAGTGAGGTATTTAATACGTTGTTTGGATTTACATCTATGATTGTGGTTTAGGAATTTAGAATCTTTATAGCTAGTGAATTTAAGAAAATATGTCGGTGGGCCTAAAATAGAGTTGGGACATTTCAAATGTTTTCAAAACTCTTTTTTTTCTTCTTAGATTCAACTCCATCACCCCCAAAGAATCAAAGATCCCTCTCGGCACAAAAAAATCCTTTCATCTGGAGGTTGAAACTTTCCAAAAAACATTCAGTTTTTTTTCCAACATTTTTTGTTCTTTTTATAGGCCCCTTGAGGGATTTGGGATTTGAAAATCTTACTTTTATTTAATTATATATATATATATATATATATATATATATATATATATATATATATATATATATATATATATATATATATATAATTCTTTTTTTCATGATTACCCTCTCAAATTACTTTTGGATATCGAGAGGCCCCTCGAGGGATTTATTACTCTCAAATTTTTTTTTTAATTTTTAATTTTCACTTTTTTCTTCTTCTTTTGGTCACAAATTTGTCACCTTGAGAGGCTTCTTCAAAGGTATGGTGTTGGGGACTTTCAAAACTTTTCTTTTCCATTTTTTTAAATTTTTTCATTTTTTTTTATGACTTCTAAAGGCCCAAAATTGCTCTTGGTATCCAAAATTTCCTTAGGTGAGTTTGAGATTTCGAACTCTCAAAAAAATTCTTTCAAATTAAAAAGAAAAAATTTCCCCTCTTTTTTTGTCTTGAATCCATCACTTTGAGAGGCCCCTGAGGAGGTTTGGAGTTTGAGACTCAAAAAAAACCTGAATTTTTTTTTGTGTGTGTATTGTGGCTCCATCATCCCTAAAAAATCCTCTTAGCACTAAGAAGCCTCTTGGCCTTTTCCATTTTAAATTGTCTCCATTTTACTTTCTATTGACCTAAAAAATTGTAAGCTTTTTCATAGTCAATGCTCACGGATTCGCAAGGGATACACTTACAACTCTTAAGGTCGCATTTTCAGGCTCACAAGCTATCACCGTTATTCTTATTATTACCATTAGATGTGTCTTCAAAGTACTAATTATTTCTTTAATTGATTATCAATATTATTATATGAAGTGATTATTACTATTATTGAAGAGAGCAAGGTCTAATATACACCCATCTAAAGGAGACACCATTTGTTTTGTACCACTTTCATACACTCTAAACCATTCTAAACTTCCATGGCAGTGTAATTAATTGTGGAGTCAAAGAGTCCACTAAAGCACTTCATGGGTTTAAAGCTTTTCTTTGCTCAAAAGGTGGACATAGAAAGTCTAGTGGCATGATTAGGTACTCTATTCTTTAAATTTTTAAAATTTTTAGAATATTGTGTGGATCTCATAAATCACTTGCATCTGCTTCCTAATCTCTTAAGAGCATCTACAATGCATCTAGGACCCGAAACAATATCAGCACTATGGCTCAGACTTATTTCTAATTAAAATTGTGTTCCAATGCAACCGTTATGAGGGGCTTCACTTCCACGGCCTCGGGATGTGACCCTTGAGAATTGACAAATTTGAAAGATGTGAAGGGCCCACAAGTTGACTCATGGTAGAAATAATAATTATTGTCAACCCTTTTCCGCATTGTTTCCTTGTAATGTTGGGTTACTACCTCTTTTGAGATGACAATGATAGTGTAAAACTATATACAATCCTAAAACTATATAGGGTAGTTAGGGAATAATTTTTGTACACGTGGCATGTAGCCATTGGCCAAAAAATATTTTCAATTTCCTACATTGAAACACTCAATCTCCAAATTTACCTCCTTCTTCCACAATTCCTTTTTTCTTGCAGCAAATCCTAAATTACATTAAAATTTTCAATTCCACAAAAAACACAACAACAATGATTTAATGAGAGATTGTAATTCATTCTTCATAGTCCTGCAATCACCGCTTCAGATATCCTACTACACTACTTCAATTAAAGCACAATAAACATGTAACCAACACTTCCATCTTCAAAGTGCAAGTGTTGTTTTTTAAATGCAAGTTATCAATCATACTTATTTGTGTTTTCAAATGCAAGTTCTTCTTTGAGGTTTATTTGTCTGTCAAGTATCAAATTTTGTCTATAAGAAATTTCTTAAAGAGCCCGGTTGATGATCTATTTTAAAATTGCAATGACTTTCAATTGTACACCCAGGCAAGCATTCGAGTTGTTGAGAATTTTGCACAGTGGAAAACAATGTTTAATGGAATCCGCGTCAATTTGGATACTTGTGTTGTGATCTTGGAACTTTTGCATGTAAAGCCTTCAGTCTGCACATATTGTTGTCAATTTAACATTTATAGATAGGAAGATTAATTGAAGCAATTCTACTATTAACTTTTCAATTGGTTGTCATTAACTAACTTATCTTCAAGAATTTCTTTTAGACATTGGTAGTATAAGTGATAAGTTGGTGTAAGTATACAAGTCACAAAGTTTGGATACCCACACAAGAAGCATCATATCAAGGTAATTATCGAGTGACTTTGCATCTATGTCAAGGTAACCGCAATTTGTCAAAGTTTCAAGCTCTTTATACAGAATATCAAAATCAGCTTCAGTTATCATGTCCAAATTGTAATTTCACACTGCCATACATTGCCAAACTTGATTTAAACATAGATGTTGATTGTCTTCTCCAACAACGTCTTCACAACATAGATGAGTTTCAATACAATAATTGTGACCCTCACTTGCAATTTTGAAAGGTAGATAGATGATTCGAGTAGATGGAACACATATACTAATGACTTTTTCAAGTCAAATCATGTGGCACTAGGGGTTATTGTTCTCTTTTTGAATCACACGGCTGTTGATTTTCAGAGGAGAGGGTATTGTTTTATTTTCAAATCATACGGGTGTTGATTTTTTAGAAAGAGTGTTCAGGGAGGGGGGTGCCTATCTCTTCTCAGAAGATAGTTTCAATGAATTTTTTAATATTTTAATGTAGATTCTTTTCTTTCTTTCTTTTACAATGCAAAAAATTCCACTTGACATTGAGATTGCTGGCTTTGGATTTGCATTGGGTCAAATTTTCCAAAGAAAACCCCGACACTTCCACGGCCTCGTGGAATGGCCCGCCATTTGCCCTTACAGGGCTTGCATGCCAAGCATGCATTGCGGTCTTTGGGTGCTTCTACTGTACCTTAAAAGAAGCCGATTTTCATCCGAGCTGGCGCCCACGAACACATTTCTCCATCCACTCTGGATGTACATCATCGTACCCAACTCGTCAAAACTAGGCCAATCGGATGGAAATCGTTGCCCTAGTATACAGACTCGATGCCTGCGCTCGCCTTCTTCGTCGTCTCGCACGGAGCTCCTCAGCTCCCAAGGTCGGAGCTCATCCCTTCGAGCTTCTCAGGCCGACGCCCTTTCCTGCATATTCTCATGAGGTTTGCTCACGATTCGCCCTTCTCACTAGCTTACATTTTTATTTTTTGCATTTTGAGAGGAATTTGATCGAATTTGGTCAAGTTTTCGGTACTTGCCGGTGCACTTCTCGGAGCTTCAGCTCTCGTTGTCAGCAAGCAATCTACTTCAATACCTTTTCGGTCTCGAGGGCGCAACAAAAGCTCGAGTGGTTTACTAGTTGTTTCCGATGTTTTTAAATTTGATGTAGTAGTTTCGTTTCTCCCGTAGTTAGATTGGCGGAGTTTCGGAATTAGCAATTAGGGTTTGAGGAGGAGGAGATTTTTGCGGTGATGTGAAGGTGAATGTGGAACCTTTTTTTAAGTTTAGATTCATTCATGCCATGGCTTCTCTTGTCTGTCATTTTTAGACAATTGCGATCAAATTCGGTGACAGAGTCTGCAGCTTGAGTTTTCGTGGTCTGCAAGGGTCCTTAAGTAGGTTAGGTGGCATCTTTGTGGTCAGCAAATTTTCTTCGAGGGCTTAGGTTTTGAGGCTCGTTTCTTATATAATTCTCGTTTTGAGAAGTTATCTGAAAGTTTTCAGAGGTGTCCGTAGACAGTGGAGCATTGGAATCAGAAATTAGGGTTTGAGGAAGAGGCGGGAGGAGTACAGGCGGTGGTGCTTGTTGGGTTGAAGTGAATCTGAAGGGGGAGTAGTTTGTGTTGAGTTTAGGGCATTTTAGGGGTTCTTGTGAAGCAGGAGGGAGCTCGGCGTGTGCACGATGCCGTTACCGTCGTCGCACGTGCGTATTCCTGGCCGAACGCCACCGTTTTCGCCAATTCGGGAGCGGGAGCGACCGGGGAGTGTGCGCGACCGGCTGTCCGAGCGGGATAGGGAGCGCGGGCCTGCGCGCGATGATTCACGAGGGCGTATGCGGGACGCAGACTGGATCAACGATAGAGAGAGGAACGACAGAGAGAGGAACGATAGAGGCAGGGACAGGATCAATGACCGCGACCGTGAACGCGAAAGAGAAAGAGAAAGAGAGAGGGGAGACAGAGAGCGGGACAGGGACAGGGACAGAGACCGAGAACTTGAGAAGGAGCGGGAGAGAGAAAGGGAAAGAGAACGGGACAGGGATAGGAGAGCGCGCATGAGAGCTCGAGAGGCTGATCGAGAACCTGGTGAAATTACGACGACCTCAAGCAGAAGAGAAGACGGAGAAATCGATGCGAGAGAATACAGAAATGCTCCACCAAACAATGCTCGGAATGTGACAACTGATTCAGGAGGCAGAAGTAGTGCTTCTTCTCCACAGAAGAAGCGGAAGTTCAATCCAATTGTTTGGGACTTGGAAGATTCGAAAGCTGGTGCGGGAACGCAAGCTTCAACCTCTCAGCAACAGGCAGGGCCTCCTCATCCTTCGTCCAAGTTCGGTCCAAATTCCCCAAATTCGCCTGCATCCCTTAAGACTTCTCCACTAAACGCCGATGCGAATGCTTCATCGTCTCTCAAATCGTCTCCTGCAATGGGACGAAGTTCCCCTCAAGTGAGGTTGAGAGGTAAGGCTACCGCCTCCCCTTCTGTGACTCGTGTGATGGGCAAGAATTCATCTTCCTCTCCTAGTGATAGAGCTATCGAGATCAACAGATCAAGCGAGCGGCTGTCTACTTCGCCACACGCTGATGCTGCTGTTAATGGAAAGACTGCAAACTCCCCATCTTCTTCTTCTTCGCCATCTTCCTCTTATGATGAGGAGAGAGGGAGAGATCTGCAAAGTGGTGATGTGCATATGCAGGATGTGAGAAGGGTTAATGGGACACCTGATTCAGAGGATGCTCTTGAACCGGGTCAAGTGCTCGACAGTCCAATGCTGACAAGCAGGCAAGAGGAAGAAGATGGCGGAGGTACCCCGGCTCCTATCACCATAGCTAGGTCACGATGGGCTGAAGATCCTCACTCGCCTGAGCAAAACTCCTCCCCTTCGTTACGAGCGCCTAAGAATGCTCGTGTGCAGAGATCCAAAAGTGCAGACAGTGATGAACAGGGTAGAGCTCCAAGCACTTCACCTGAGCCTGGGGAGTTCAGGCAAGAGAAGGGAACTGGCAATGCAAACAAAGGTAGTCAGGATGGAGAAGAGTATGAGCGAGAGTTGAACAAGAAGGAGTTGCAGGAGCTTGATGAGGATAGTGGAAGTGAAGACAGAGAGGTTCAGCAGCCTGAGCTTGAATCCGAACCCGAAGTTGAACCAATCGGAACCGGTCCCCAGCATCGAGCTATTGATATGTTGAAGGGTTGTAGATCAGTGGATGAATTTGAGAAGCTGAATAAGATAGATGAGGGAACATACGGTGTTGTGTTTCGTGCCAGAGATAAGAAAACTGGGGAACTTGTGGCTTTGAAGAAGGTGAAGATGGAGAAGGAGAAAGGTGGATTTCCCATGACTTCGTTGCGAGAGATTAATGTGTTGTTGTCGTTTCATCATCCTTCCGTTGTTGATGTGAAGGAGGTTGTGGTTGGCAACATGCTCGATAATATTTTCATGGTTATGGAATACATGGAGCACGACCTGAAGGGGTTGATGGAGACCATGAAGCAGCCGTTTAGTCAGAGTGAGGTAAAGTGCTTGATGTTGCAGCTGTTTGATGGGGTGAAGTACCTGCACGATAACTGGGTCTTGCACAGGGATTTGAAAACATCAAACCTTCTGTTGAACAACCGTGGAGAATTGAAGATTTGTGATTTTGGTCTAGCTAGACAATATGGTGACCCTTTGAAGGAGTACACGCATGAAGTGGTTACTTTGTGGTACAGGGCGCCGGAGCTTCTGCTTGGAGCAAGGAAGTATTCTACGGCTATTGATATGTGGTCCTTAGGGTGTATAATGGCCGAGTTCCTTGCAAAGGAGCCATTATTTCCTGGGAAGTCAGTCCTTGATGAGATTGATAAGATATTCAAGACTCTGGGCACTCCGAATGAGAAGATTTGGCCCGACTTTGTGAAACTCCCTGGTGTAAGGTGTAATTTCACAAAGCAGCCGTTCAATAGGTTGAGGGAGAAGTTCCCAGCAACGGCGTTTGCTGGAAGACCAACCTTGTCTGAGAAGGGGTTTGATTTGTTGAATAGATTGCTTACTTACGATCCTTCGAAGCGCATCACAGCTGAGGAGGCTCTGGACCATGAATGGTTCCGGGAAGTTCCTTTGCCCAAGGCAAAAGAGTTCATGCCCACATTTCCAGCTCGAAGCGAGCACGATAGACGGATCCGGCGGCTTCTGAAGAGCCCCGATCCATTGGAGGAGCAGAGGAAGCGGGAGTTGCTGAAGAAGCCAGATCTTGGAGGTGGGGGTCTGTTTGGTTAATCAGATGATGTAGAAATTGTTATCATAGCTTGCAAAAGACAATCAGATGTTTCAAATTGAAATCACCCCACTTCTTTGCATGTCTCGGACTTGTTCTATTCCATATTTGACAGCTATTACCTTTGTATTATGTTGAGTGTCGATTTTTACACGTGAGGTGGGAATCTGTTCGGTCAGATGAGAGCGATTTAGCAGAAAATATGGAGGCAAAATCAGATGTTTTAAATTGAAATTATCTCACTTCTGTGTTGTCACGAACTTGTTTGACAACTTCTGGTTTTCTGTGTGATGTATGTCTTCTTCCATACGGAGGTTCGAATCTTCAAGATCATGTGAGCATTACCGTAAGGTATGTATACCTAAGAGTGTCCAATTAAGGATTTAAGCGTGGTTCATATTATTAAACTCCCTTAATTTTTGTTAAGTCAAGAGGATCCCGATGCATCTTTGCATGTACTTTCTCGCCATTTTATGAATAAATTTTGAATTTTGAAAGTGTTGATAGCAGTTATATCGATAATTGACCTGAGTCTCTCATATTTATACCATGAACATTTTTGTTAAGAATATGCAATGGGTCTCTTTGGGGAAAGGATTGCAATTTTGTGGACACCACCTTACGTGAGTTGAAAATTTCTATTAGTCTGATTATTTGAATACTCTACATCTTCCTTCTGACTCAGATTGGAGACCAAGTCCAAAGCTTTTCTCTTCAGTGCAGCCATGGATTTTTTCTATTTTGTCACCAGGAAGGTGTGTATCTAATTCAGAATGGCTCCGTAAATAAGTTGTGTACCGTTATCTAATTTACAATGGCTTTCTAACCCTGGATCACTGAAGCAACCCAGCTCAAGCAACCCGGTACGGTTGTTCTCATCCTTTGAAGAGTGTCCAATAGTCGTATCCAATTTCACCCATTTTATAAGATTCTCATATTCGTTTCCAAACACTTCTTTGCAAACGTCCTATTGTTCAAAGAGTGCAATGATGTTTCACTTCAAAAATTGACTTTCTTACTTCAGAGTTTTAAAAAAAAAATTGACTTCAATAAACTCACATAAAATCTTTAAAAAATCACCATAGTAGAAATTTACATTGTAAACTCATAGCAAGAAAATTCTTGTAAAAATTAGTAAATTGTACCTTGGATTTTTGGTTTCAAAGTTTATCTATGAATATTGAGAAGTGCAATGGTAAATCCAATTGTGTGGATATGATCCATGAATTGTAGATGAAAGTCATCACTAAATTATTCCTGAGGTGCACTTAATATCACATCTTTACATTTGTTTGAAATTCAATCCTAAATTATTCCTCTAAGCTTGCACTTTACAACCCATCTTCACATTTCCAGGAAATTGGACCCCGTCAAGGTCATTTGGGAGTAAAAATTTTGATCCACATGAAAATCAAATGACTGACACATGAAAATTATCCTGGAATGTCCAGCTCAGGATACGGCCACAAAGCTTATTTTCATTCAAACTTGTTGCCCAACCCTGACAACCATCCTGAGCTGTGTAACTAATGTTACACACTTGATGCATCGTGTGAAAAATGGAAACATTTTAAATTCATGAAAGTCCACCAAGAACAGAATGCTGCAATGTCCGATGTGCCAGAAACACATCCCAGTTATTTTGAGAGTTCCCAGCTATTGAAAAACTTGGTGCTAGATCTACCATCAACATTCTTCTGCAGCGACAGCGATGCCTCTTCAGTTTCCAGCCACGTACACTGCTTCTCACGACATATGCACAGGTTGAGAGAACGCTGTTGTAGACATGCACATCACATTCAAAGAATTAGATCTTAAAAGTAAAGAATATTCTCCGTAATTCCACGCCAATTTTTTTCAAGCAGAATTCGCGAAAAGAAACAAAGGACTTACTATCAGCGCGGATCACAGCTACTCAACTCTCCAAAGAAACAAGATGAGGAAAAAAATCAAAGACTATAGAAGAAGCCTGACGTAGAGATAGCTTCAAATCTGTTACTGTAGGTAAGGTGGAGGAGTGCCGGAGTGGCGAGATCGAAGGTTACAAGAGCCAAATCTACGGAAATCAACCTTTTTATCACTCTAGATACGCAATTTCGAACCAGTGAGTTGTAGAACCACTCAGTGACACAGTAGACAACCCCATTTCCATTCAAAATTTAGTGGTCAAAACACATATGGCCAAAGACATTTAGCCAAGACATTTAACCAAGTGAATGAATAGATGAGTTGCTGTTACCAACAGGGGTCAGTACAGGAGAAAGGATCGGGTCCCTGACAGTTTTGGAATCCTCTACCTTGAGACTTAGAAAAGGGCTCGCAACTCTGCAGCCTCAGCTGCCATTTCGTCAAAAGTTCGATCCTTCCGCTCTTTGTCCAAATCCAGCTTCTCCGAGAGTTCCTTTTCCTTCTCATCAATCTGCAGCGTTTCGCAACACAAACTTGATCAAGATGGGCGAGTCAGAGGCTGTAGCACACATAAAGATGCACAGACAAGATCCTAACCAATACTCGTTCCTAAACACTCGTGGATTGAAAGAACTCTTCAGGAAGAACGTGCTAAAAATCTCATGAGAAACTCACTACTTCCGACCACACTATTATTTAATGATCTATTGGAAATCTACTCATTAATGACATTACTAAAATGGAGGAAAATTAGTATGGGAGGGTCATAATTAGTGCTGTAAATACTAAAAATCGCTGTTAGTGTAGAGCTTGCTTCGCAATGATCTGACACTGCAGTTGGTCTTGTGGATGCAATCCTGATCTTACCACATCATACACTTCATCGTTGTTCTCGAAGTCCCCTTTCTTTCTGGGAAGTATGTGGACATGAATGTGAGGTACAGTTTGCCCAGCCTGTGCACCATCCTGAAATAATAACAACAATAAAAACATATATTCAATGAATGGATTGACAACATACAGTATGATCGCTTGAGAGAAGCCAATTGCTCAATTGAACTGGTTTCTTGATCTAACCTCCCGAATTTTATAGATCCACTACGAGGGTGACTCCTGTGTTTCCTAGCTAAAACTAGAAAGTCCACTTTGGAAGCTAATAGTCAACTACACTAACTTCCAAGCCATTGATTTCTATTTTTCAAAATCTAGCATTAGAAAATTCTTTCTGATGCTGTTATAATTTGTTACTTGAAGGATCCTAAATAATTTAATTTAAATCATACAAAGATGGCCATGCGGGCACTAAGGGGTTAAAGATGTACGAGATCGTTCAGGACTGCATGGAGGGCCAGGTAATGGGTAACAGTCAGCGTACCTGGATAGCGAATGTCAAAGATGTTGCTTTGAAGAAGGGCTCAATCTTCCGGCCAACTTGCTGAGCCGTGAGCCACAAGTCAGAGGCTTCCTCAGGAGTCAATTCCAGGAACCTGTGAACTACTCTCTTCGGACTGACCAACACATGTTTTTACGCGTCAAGGCAAAAACCAAAGCTTAAGGCGTACTCTATCCAGGCACCAAATGGACGGCCGAGTACATCTCAAGAAGAACGGGAAAAAAAGGGAAAAGAAGGGAAAAGAAAAAGGAAAAAGAAAAAGGAAAAAGAGTGCTTGTTCATGCGGGTGGTATTTAGGGTTGATATTCTGCTAGACTGATTGACAATGCAAACGTTGTGCTTCCAGCAGTACCATCAAATGAACCCTGAGTTTCCTTGACCCATACAGCAATGCAAGAAGTAGTCATGGAAATTGCCAATTCTAAACTTCAAACCTCGCTACCATTTCTGTTAAAAAATTACTTCGGGATGGTCCGGATCTTACAGAACTGGCAATCAACAATCTCTCTTAGTGTAAAGGATATGACCTGCACCCAAAATATAAAACCCAACAAAGTTGCTTTAGATATTAATATACAAATTTGCGTTCATATAACCAATTGACAATGATCCATTTATCAGTGGTACTGACTCATGTTCATGTTACCTGGAGAGTTGCTGACTCTTATAAGGAATCTCCTCAAGTTGAATAATCAGATGAAAAGCAATCTAATTCCAAAATGACGAAGAGAGGTATCGTGATGCCAACAGCTCATACCAGGAACAACAGGCTTGAGGTTCACAAAGGCAAATGAGTGTTGCGTGGTAAAAAACACCTCCGTTGGGTCAATCTTGAACTTCCCAAAGTAGAGCGTCTTCTCAGCCTGCCAGTTCAACCCGAAGCTTGTAGAAATGTAACATGGAGAATCTCCAATAAAAATCCAGAACAAAAAGAACATTAATCTGTTAAGGGGTCCTTGCAATACATCTTGGATCTTGTTTTTATCGCTTCACGTCAATATTTACGTGCAAACTCGATCGAAAAGACATGCAGGATTGAGAAAAAAGTCACGTGATAGGAATGCTATCAAAAGAAAGATCTGACAAAATATACAAATAAGTTACTAAGAAGGTGTCACTTAGACCTGCAAGTAGAGTATGGTAGCCAACCTGTTCCGACACCTCATGAGGCGCATCATTGGAAGCCATTCTGATCCTTTCTTTGGGCGAGCCTTGTCCTTGTAACACCCAACACCAAGTCATGCCAACAAAGTAGCACACACATCTAGAGGACCTAATTGCGACACATACCCAAATCCAACACCACAAAAACTTGCACGATGGGTATATACGGTTTGGGAATGTATGTCACCTTGACATCAGAACTTGAGTCAGTTTTAGGTCATCTAAGTTTATAAAATAATACTTTGAAACCTTATAACTTTGCATATGGTATCCAAATAATGCGTTAAAAAAGTGCTTCATGCGAGGTCACAGAGCTTACTGTTCTCAAAGGTCCCAACTCTCGCTAACACGGTGTATGCAAAATGCAACGGTAGACCAACTATATAAGAACAATGCAAGCATACAAACGCCAGCCCCAAACTGAGCGCTGTAATTCCACCACAACCATAATCGTGTACATACAATCCTAAATTGATGTAATAAACTCGGATTTCTTACCAACAAGAGAACAGAGAGTCCTTGAAGGCTGCTCCTGACGGATTAGGGCTCTGCAATTCGTTTTCGATTGAGGTCCGGATTGAAAGAATGCACTGCACGCAACTTCAACGACTCGACACTGGTAAATCTGGCTCGGAAGCAGCCTACTCCGAAGGGTGGAGAAGCTCAGCATCAGAACTGTCACAAGAGGGAAATAATAGCATCAAAATAACAATCCACAGCTCTAAAACGAGACTTCGCTATCATTTTCTATCCTTAATTATTCATTGTGCATCAAACTCTTTGAAATCGCTCTGGTCTCTAACATCAGAAGAAGCTACGCCTGAAATGAGGTTGTGAACAACGTATACAAAAGAAAGTATTGGGAAACAATTATAGGGTTTGTGTTCTTTCGAAGAGAACAAGATCATACCCTTAGCTTCAGTCGTTGCTTATTGCAAATGGCCCATGTCCGATTGGCCACTGCAAGCAATAATTTGACTAAACTGGAAAGCAAACGGCGATGAGCAGGGTCATTTCTAAGGTGAAAATGCGAGATAGCCAAGAACTTCCAGCACTTATTTTTTCTGACAAGAATCAGTGTGAGGATGCTTTAGATTTGTACGAAAGTTGCAGAGTTGCATCGAGTCATTACCTTTTACAAATTGTGAAGTCGGGGTCGAATGGGAAACGATAAACCCTAAGCCCCTCCGTCTTTTACTCCACCCCTTTCTTGACCCTAAAAGGACTGATTTCAAGCCTCCCTGTCCATCACTCCGTTTGCTGCCATTTTGCAACTACACCAAAGATGATATTTAGTGTTGAGTGACATTTAGTGTTTTTACCCCCCTACTAGCTACAACACTAAATCTGAACTTGTCCACAATTAGTGTTAGACTTGAATGTGCCGGCTGCAAACTTCAGAGCCTTGTAACTTTTGCAAAAATTCTTCAAATCAGGAAAATGAGATGTATTTCGGCATCTACAAAAAAATGTAGATGCCGAAATACATCTCATTTTCCTGATTTGAAGAATTTTTGCAAAAGTTACAAGGCTCTGAAGTTTGCAGTCGCCTAGCCCTAATCGGTCCGATTCTGTCCGTGAACAGTGATATTCCGTCTCATATGACAACTCTGGTTCACATTTAGTGTTTGAATTGACATTTAATGTTACTTACTTTCATAGGGTAATTGGCTTTTAGTGTATGCCTTCGTATTTAGTGTACAAGACACTAAATATCATCTTTTGTGTAGATATGAATGACATTTTATAATTTGTTTATCAGAGATGAAATCATATGCATAACAGAAGTCAAAAAAAATTTCAAGTTTTGGGGGGAGAATTTGAAATTATTGTGAATTGTTTAAGAAAAAAATGAAGAAAATTCATATCAATAAAAAATGTACTTATAAAATCTGAGATTTTCACCAAAGATGTATATTATATTGTAGTGTATTACATCATGGTATGAAACAAAGCTATTGTGTCATTAGGAAATTAGAAAATCAACAAATCATGGTTATAGGCCCGAAGTTCATATTGCAACAAAATATCAAAATTTACGAATTTTTCAAAATTTCTAATTGGAGTATAAATTGCACTTGATAAGCTTCATTTCACTAGTTGGACTCAAATTCAAAAAATATAATTTTTATGGCTAAAATTCACATTAAGAGTAAATAACAAGAAATAGCTAAAATACACTACAAGGATAATCCATTCTTCTCCTTTAGAAAAGTCAATAATACCATAATGAGGGAATGTGCAATACTATTCATAGGAAATGTACTCAATAAACTTTTTAAAAATATATTAGATAAAAAAAAACTTTTTACATCCTACAATCAAAAAAGTGAAGTCATCCATCAGACACTTAGTATCAATGACGTCCTAATAGGATTAATTAACATCTGACATTGTTTTGTAGGCCATATGTTTGTGTTTTGTTGAATAAGGCCATCCTTAGTCCAACTAGAAAAAATTACACCAACATTACAATAGTGAAGGAGCAACTCCAAAAAACACTCCCTAATATAACCATGTGATTGGTCCCTCTTTATTTTTGATCCTACTATTCTCCTTCCATAGTTTGACAAGTTAGCAAAATATAGTGAGTCCACAAGTTGGTTGATAATAAGAAAAGTCATAATTGTCATTTTTTTAGGCTTTGTTATGTGTGCCAAAAAATTGAAATTTCCTTTTTTGCATGAAAGGTCTTTTTTTAATCAGTATAATCATTTCCTTCATATTTGCAGGGAAATTCATTATTTTGAGATTTGGATTGCCTATTTTGCATTAAGTCAAATTGTTTATAAAAAAAATCATCAAAATGACATGAAGTCTGCAATCTTCCACTTAAAAATTATAATATTATGTCTATTCCTAGTTATGGACTAAGGATGCCCTAATAGACTCAAGTGTCTTGACATTTTGACCATCATCTAGGTCTCTTACTCAAATTTTATTATGTATTTTTACTACCATATCTATGGGGTAGGTTTGGTACAAGCTTGATGGATAATAATTCTAAAAATAGATGCCAAATTTAATGACAAGGTATTTTTTCAAATAAAATTGTATGGAAAAAAAATTACAACAAAATCATTTTATTATTTGAACTATTATTTTCACTTATGGATCTTTATTTTTTGAAAAAAATTAAGCATTAGGCAAAAGAAGTGTTGATCCTGTCCTTTACTTACAATATCATTATAATATCTTAAATTACAAATAATTACATATAAATGTGATCATTGTGAAAGAATTTGATATCATTATTCAGACTCTTGTGCCGTAGAGCATGATTATTTCCTAATTGACCAAGCTAAGATAGGAAGCTTATTTTAAAAGTTAATCACTCATCAATTATTATAACTTTTCAAAATCTTTTTTTAATTAAAAAATGTTAAATAAAACTTATAATTTTATTAGTATTTATTATTATTTTCTTGAATATTTTTTTAAATGATTTATTCAATCATTAAATATGCAAGTGACTATTTTAACCATCTATGTTCAATTTATGTAAAAAAAAAATTTGTCAAAACATTAAAGAAATCCATTGATACACAAGTATACTTTAAGTCACCTAGGTTGTGAATAAAAAAAGATCTAACTAAATACACCATGACCTTAGAAGTGATTGAGACTTGTAAATAAGTCATTTTTGATGAATTCATTCCTAACTTTTAAAGGACTAAGGGGTTTGTTTGGGATGTTGGACATTTTGAAGCTAAAATAAATTATATTTTAATATTTTTTTAGTGATTGTATGCCCCATTAATACCTTCTATTGAACTTATTTGTGTACAATTTGTGATGGTATTTGATAAAATGAAATATGTTTATTAGCAACATTAGATAAATCAAATAGCAAAAAATAATATTCTTGTATTAATTAAGTAATTTGTTCTATAGAAGATTGTTTACTTAGTTGATTCTTTGATGTATATCCTCACTGTCTATATCAAATTCATAAACTTTACTAATTAAAAGATTATAATGCTAAAATTTTGAAGTTCAAATTATAAATAAGTAAATAAATAAATAAATCTTCTAATTGTCTAGTATCTTCCATTCTAAACTCAAGTGATAAATTTTTCTCTTGTTTTCAAAAAATAAAAAATAATCCTATAAAGCTTAAGAAATGCATTTCCAAAACTCTATATACAAAATTTGAAAATAACTTCTAAACCTACACTCCTCCACTTCGACCATGCATGTTTTGTGAAACTATTAAGGAAAAAACACCTAAATACAATACCTTCCATTCTTCACCTAAAAAATGACCTTGCATGAATATTTCTATGACTCAAATCCACAACAATTTTTTCAAAGGCAACCAATGAGAGATTATGATTTATTTGAAGCAACTAATAAACGATGAGACATTTTATGCTTCAAAAGTGTTTTTAAGATGAGTCTAAAGTGATATATAAGGTACCATATGTTCCAAACATTAAAAATTCTTAAAATATTACTAAAGCGTAGAAAAATTACTAAGCCATTTGGATTGCATGTCTGTTGAACTTGCTAATAATCTCATAAAATTTTGTATTTTTTTAATTACAAAAAATAGTGAGATAGTAGGACTAAAAAATGTACTACAATTGGGTGTTCAAACCTTACTTGAACAATTACTCTCCAATTTGTATATAAAATTATAAACTTGTTCTTGATTATAAATACAACCTCCTTCTCTATCTTGTACTTATTTAGTTTTTTGATAGTTTACTTGTTTAATCTCTAGTATATTCAACTAAAAGGGTTTTATAGACTTTTTAGATCCCAAGAATCATCTTGAGCCTAAGCTTAAGTTGTCTATATCAAAATTATCAGATCAACCATTTTACCTTTAAGATCTTTTACAACTACAACTTCAAGACGAAGGTAGATCTTCGCCACAACAAAACCAACCACATATTGATTAGTCATGATATGGTCATCTTCAACTCGACGCTCAAGCGTTAAAATTCTTGTTGCAACCATTGGAAATCTCTGAACTCAATGGTCCACAAGTTACCTTCCAAAGATGTTTTGAAGATCTCAACATTGAGCAATATCTTGGGTTTCGTCATATGGAAGGAAGTCATGGTCACAATCAATGGTTGAATGATAGCTCTTCCAAGGACTCCAACTACAATAGTGTAAGTAGTAGGTAAGAGAAGGAACTCCTTAGCTTTGCCAACACCAATTTTAGAGCAATTCTTTAGTGTTGCCTTATCTTATATCTTGTCCAGCTATCAATTAAGTGCAATTTTCTTTTGTGAAAGCTATTCTTGTTCTCTAGTTCTTATATCCTTGACAAGTACATGGAGAAAACAAAAATTATACTACCTCATATCCATTCACTATGTGCCCCAATCAATGAGCCTTTTGCTGACTTGCCCAATTGCCCAATTGTCCATCCATGGGATTATTTTCTCGAGATGGCCTGGCTTTGATTGGGTAGGTTTTTCTCCCAAGACAATCCACAACAAGCATTTCTTGGAATGTTTGACTTTGAAAAATCATTGAAGACGGAGTTTTTGTCCAAATCAAAAGTTTTTATTGGCTAGAGGAAGACAACTTGACAAACTACTTGGGTTCAATACGGATATCGAAAAAGGATTTATTTGAGATCCGGGCAGTCCATAAAAGGTTGCCATTGGGCATTTAAGAGTTAAGAATCTTATGCTCCTCCTGTCCAGTCACCCCAAATCCCGGAGTAGAAATTTGGCATCCCTATTGGAAGAGCGCAGCTTCCAACCAACCCCAGGGCACTCCCCCAAACACCTGGGGTTCACGACAAGTGTCGCAAGCTCCATTCACCACTTGGCAAACCCCCATTCTCTTTCCCACTCCCTCTGGCTTGCCACTCTCCAAGACTTCCACATCTCTAAGTCTCTATGTTACCAAGTTTGCTTTTCAACTTTCAGAAATCCGCTTCTTCTTCCTCCTTCTCGCAATCAATTCCAAAACCAGAAAATAGTAATCTCTCGGGCATTAGGATTCGGAGCGTCTATGGCGTTGAACGTGCTTGCGGGAAGCTCTGTCACCAGAGCGACAACTCGTGCTCTGTTCCTTTCTGGCGATCCTTCTGCACATCTCCAGCAACAAGCTCGTACCCCTTCTCTCTCCTTTCCAGTAAGCTCTCCAACTCAAATGTTCTCCAATGTTTTTATTTATTTTAATAATTTTTATGTTGGATGTTTGCAATTCTTCCTTGTGATTGGGGTGATGTGAAATGTTTGGAATCTGGAGAGAGGGTTTGGGCTTTGAGGGTTAGGGTTCAAGTGCTTGGGTTCTTAAGTTGGATTTTTTTTATCGATTTTTATTGATTTATTTGGCTGTTCTGTTGGTGAAATGTGTAATAGCAGAGGTCTTGTAGAAGCACCATTGTTCGGAGCTCCAGATTGCCGCTGAATCCTAGGGAGGCTAAAGAAATGGCTGAAGGACGGGAGCCTGAGAAGCTGAATGAAGGTGGTGGTGCGGGGTAAGCAAGAATGATGTGTGTTTGATTTGTCAGCTTCATGTAACCCCCAAAAGACATTCAAGGTTAAACGGTTAATTGTAAACTAACATTCGTCTTTCTTTAGATTTTAGCACATTTTTGCTTGTACATGTATATATTCCGTCAATTTCATCGAATTGGTCGTAGAGAGAGTTCATTTGTTAAATATTCAAGAATTGCTTTGGATGAATGAGAAGGTGTTTGGAGGAAGTTTGATACTGAGTTAGGCGTGGTTTGACATGATGGCAGACCCAACCCCTTCCGATTTTTTCAGAATTTCAAGGACAGTCTTTTTCAGGATCACAAGAGACTGGAGAAAGAGAAAAATTTGGTACCTGCTTCCAGCTTCAACTCCTTCATGCTGAAATTTATCTTTTTTGTATTATCTTGAACGCTTCAAATCTAGAATCAATGCGTACATGCTAATTTTTCTGAGTCATTGAATGACGGTATCGTGTCATGTATTTTTGACGCTTTCGAATTAAGGCATGGAATGAGTTTAAAGCTTCAGACTGGACTAACAGAGTTGGGCTGTGGGGCTGGTTGTGTGCAGCCGAAAGGGGACATCTTGTACAAGGTTGAAAAAGGAGATACATTGTATAAAATCTCTGATAGACACGGCTCTTCTCTCGAGCTTCTTATGGAGGTATCGACAGAATATCAACATTTTCTTCCATGTTCTCTTGTGGTCCTAGACTTGTTGAAATTTGCAAGTAGATTTTTTTAATCTCCTTCCTGTGCAATTTCCTTGGATACGATTGCAAAGGGTGAACAAGAACCTCTTTTATTTACATTGTATTTTCAGTGAAGGACGCATATATGCACTTAGTGAGGCCTACGATGTTATCATTGTCACATCCTGAAGGTTTTCTTATTTAAGTCTTTTGTTTGGATTCTGTGCGAATTGAGCTGACATGGCATCTGGTTCCGTGTAGGCAAATGGAATCGAAGATCCCCACAACTTAAGTATTGGACAAGAGATTTGGATTCCTCGGACCTATCAGATTAAGAAGGTAAATTAATTTTACTCGAGTCAACTAAACCACGAAATGCGTAGAGAATCGTCTTGAAGTAAGTTAGCTTTTATAAGTTCACCTTACGGCATATCACATAGTTTAAAATTGGATAAGGCCAGCTCTGATATTCATTCTTTGCGTCAAGTTCATCATCCAACAGTTGGAGATGATGCTTCCATGTCTTGCAATATAGTATTAGTAAATTGATATTGAACTACTGTAGCTACGTGAAATAGACCTCTCCAAGTTTTCTATTCTACTGTTCACAAGACATTTTCATTGGTTTCAACTGCAGGGTGACACGCTGTATTCCATCTCGAAGCAGTTTGGCATTAATATGGAAGCTATCCAGGGAGCAAATGGAATTGATGACCCACATTTCATTCATGAAGGTATTTCCATTTCTTCTCTTCCTTCTCTTTCGCTCTCGACCTTTCAATCGTGAATTGGGTACGAATGGTTTCTTGTCAAGTTGTACAATCAGAAGTTAGCACAGCATGGCAGAAGACGAATCATTTTACAGCTGATCGCATTTTGGGGGAAGCTAAGTTCTTGAAAGATTTTTCAGTAAATTTTCATCGAATGAAAGGTGGAATTGGCATCAATCTCGAACCCTAGTCGTTTCATATTTTTTGGACCTTGGTGGAATTTGTCGAAACCCAGTGGTCACTAAAATGGACCATCTCCTGAAACATTGCTGTTTGATGGTGCCTGGAATGTAAACTACTTGTACATCGATGGTTGATGGTGCATTGAAGAAAGAAAACTGTGCCTCTGCTTTTAAGAACCACTTCACAGCCTGGTCCGGTTTATGACCTACTTTTTTCAAAGATTGATGAAGCTGTTACTTATTGGAAGATACCTCCACTAAATCGGATTTCTTCTTTTTCCTTTCATAATGTGAAGTTTCATCCTCTATCCTCATGCTCTGACGAATTGTGGTGCAATTGACATTTTCAGGAGATCATCTCTACCTTCCGGAGAACCCTTCCAGCCGTACAGAATAGTATCGTCGAGATTTACATGCAGTAGATAAAACTATTGTATGTACTCCAGTAGTATCAATGTTTATGTGCATACATTTGCTGAAAATATAGAAACAACTCCCTCTACTCCATATTTTACAGAATCTTGCGTGTACTTGTATAGAGTTGACAAATTAGTAGTCCTTTGCCTTTCAAAGTTTGACCACGTCATAATCCTGTCAATGGGCATTAGATTGTAAGCCAGTAAATCTGTTACAATCGTCTAAGTTCAGGAGCTCAAACAGCTAGCAGAAGATCAAACATGCATTAATTTTTCCTTTGCCTAGGGGCAGGAAGCAGGTGGAAGGATTCTCTTCATCCGCTGCATGAATATATTAATCGATACGGTATCCAACTCAATATCTGTACGTGAAGAAATACATCAACTTCACCCCAGACCCAGTGCCAATTGCATAGCCATAGCCAAACTTTGCACACAATTTTAAGGTTCTGGTGGAGACGCAAAGAGATAATGAACAAAATCTTTTTCTAGCTCACATGCTAGATAATTAATTATATGCTTGTTACTGTCAACAGATTTCTAAGTAGTGCCAATGATCTATTGGACAAATTAAATTGGGACTCCCTTCTCTACGGATTGGGCGGTTGCTGAAGAACAGGTCTGGCCAGTTTATACATGTAGTCAGCTAACTGGCTGTAGAAGTGCGAGGTGGGGTGAAAACTATCCCAGAATATGTGCTCGCTAGCGTCGCTGCAAGCGGACACAATCAGTCTGTTGCACAGAACCGCTGCTTCTAGATCCCCAGTTCCACAACACCCGTCCCTTGCGTATTTGAACCCTGATGAAACCAAAACAATTAACTTAGAAAAATTAAGTAACATAGGAGGGGTGTGTGTGTGTGTGTGTTGGGGTGTGGGTGTGGGGGTGGGTTTCCGAGGATTTTGAAAATCTGCTTGCAGTAGTAATAATACTAATTCACTTTCTTTGTTATTATTTGTGAGGTGCATTAATATGTCAGTAAGGTAGTTCACAGTACTCTAGATAATTGTCAATATAATGAGCTCTTCTACTATCTCAATGTGTGATATTCATTAAACTTTTATTGAACTGTTACAGTGTTACCCACTTTCAATATAATGCTCATCCAAATTAAAACCCTAGTGAGAGGGTACGCATCCAGATTTCGTTCAATTTATGTGACAGATCTTGCGTTAATAAAACTCTCGTACTAGTAAGTTGAATTAACCTGAGTTGCTCTAGAGTAGTTCTGGTATGTAGATCACTAGTGAGAGAATATTCAAGTCAGTAATTGCCTTTCCAAAGCTAATGCACTCCACGACCCTCTCTGTAATTGCCCATGATTCCTCATTTATACTCAAAATCTGTTATTCCTCATGTGCACATTCGGTGGATTGGATTGCTTATATGTTAAATCGTGAGCAGAATGATGCGAGAGGACATGCATATAGAAGCCCATGTATTATTCATTCAGTGTGCATTAGAGAGAGATGAGAAGTGCAGGATTACCAAATTTGGGAGGGTCTTGGAAGGCGTTATAAATGGGGTTGTAGATATCGATGTAGAGTATCCTCGCTCCAGGCGTAATCTTGTTCAAATCCTCCACCAACTGGACAGTCTTTACATTCTGGGCGAGAGCGATGTCATTCATATACTTGACACAGTCTTTTTCACCCACTTTCCCGTGCAGGGTAATCTGTGAGGGAACGCAGCCAAGCGGTGGCAGGCCCAGAACGATGATGTTGCGACCACCCATGGCGTACAGCTCCTGCAAGACATCAATCCTATCAGACCAACATTCATAACACCACTCCTCTTAGAATAAGATTACGTTAATGCAAGACAGTTAATCACATGGGCAATAATGAATGCATAACAGTTACATTAGACACACGTTTTCAATTCAGGTGCCCAGATTTCACCATCAGTCCTAGTTTTTAGAGCATCACAAAAAAAGATTTGGCACTCTAAATCACATCATGATTTTTAATGAGATATGTAATTAAACCATGGATTGCGGGGTCTCCAAATAATGAATCCTGCAGTGAGCATTGAAGATTATATTGAGTGGTGTGAATGTATGCGTACCAATAGATATTTGCGGATGTTTAGAACGAGGAAGTCGATGTATTTGTCTGTCGTGTACTGGTTCTGGAGCGAAAGGTTGATGTAGTAATTGTTGACCCAATCGTTGGTTCCAGTGCTGATCGCATACAGAGCGTTGTCGATGATGAAATTGCCCCTTTCCGGCCCTGCAAGGCTGAGAACCTCGGCCTTCCAATTTTTGAACCACTCGAACTGGAAGTTGAGACCTTTCACATTCTGCACACATAACGATGCCAAGTGTCATACTCTAGTTGGCTGGTCAGTCGAAGTCTTTTACACATAATCTTTGTGATCAGTGTGAACCTTTGTGATCAGTGTGATCAGTGATCGATCTTTGATTACATTCACCCCGAATTGCAGATCTAGACATTAATTTTGAGATTAATTTTGAGATTCGTAGACGGTACAAATTACCTCCAATAACCTTCTCGATCAAGCCTTTCGGCTCCCGAAGTTAGTATTAATATATCTAGTCCCCAAAACTAACCCCCTCATGAAATCAAGACAGTTAACTGACACAATCTGCCTGTGCCAGTATTCAGATCTATACAATAATTGTACTCTGGAATGATTAAAAATTCGTATTACAGAATTCATTACAGAATTCGATTACTAAGTACTATATAATTGGCAATGTGTTCAATGGAAGATTGGAGGAACTGACGTACCCAGTGGGTGGCAGTGTTGTCAAACCATCCGGAAGCTGACGAAGCAAAGTTGATGCCAGTGAGAATCGCTTGTCCGTGGGCATTCGGGTTCAAATAGGGGAGTTGCAGCGGGAGCTCAAGTCTTTGGGCTGCAATTAATCAAGCATGCACATCGGTAATTAGTACTCAATTAGTACTCTTCTAATGCGCAGCAGAACCAGACAATGAAAAGAAGGCAGTTCCATAATGCTCATATTAATGAACGCACGTATTATTCAGACTAGTCCCCAGGCAGTCTATCGTGATCAAACAGCGTAACTATTTCAAATTCAACTTCCATGCCCATCCAACAAGGAAAAAAAAAAATTAGACTCATATATATCGCTGGATCTCTCCACACGTGTGCATTCATTCACAAATTCATGGAAGATCTGGTTACACATACTAGCTAATTCGATGCGTTCGGGAGACGTTCAGTCAAAATACTCACAATGTGCTTCAGAGACAATTCCATAGCAAGCTAAAGCAATACATTCTGGAGCTTTAAGGTCGTATCACGACCAACACCATCAACACAAGTACACAACAAGTACCGTAATACTCAATCATATTAACAAGCTTCATTCATCCTCACTCATTCTCCCACGCACGAACCCATGCTCGATCAAGATCAAACAGCAAAGCTTTTAAAAAATTCCAAGAGGAATGATACTCTCACATTTTGCAGCAAAAATGGAACAAACAAGCGACCCACAAACTTCACAAACCTTGGTCAATCTCTCCACAAACCCAGTGTCGGGATATAGAAGCAAGCAAGCAAGTGGATGACATACCCAATGTGAGTGACGTACGATTCCCAAGTTAGAAATACCAAAGCAAAAGTTGCAGTTCGATCGAAATTAAAAGTCTGACTTACAAACATAATCCGTGACAAGGAGTCCATCCGTGAAGCGTCCAGTAGGCACATGTCCAGCGAAATTCAAGCCATACGGAGCAAAGTCAGCCTTGATAACTGTCGCCAAGTAGTTGTTGTTCCCGGCATCCACCGTGGAGTCTCCAAAAATCACAAACGCCGGCACCAACTTGCCGTCCGCCGCATCCTTGGAAGCCCCCCAATCTCCCGAAGTCAAGTTGCGAATTCCCAAACCTCCCGTCACGAAGCTGCTCACCAGTACCAGTACCATAGCCGCAGTCACTGGACTGGCATCAAAGAAGTTCGCCATTGCTAGCTAGCTAGCTGCTCTTCTTGCAAGAATGGTCACCTCTTCTTCCGCACTTTTGTATTCTGACTAGAGCTAGCTGCTGCTGCTGTATTTCGTACGTGGAGACTTGGAGACAGCTAGATGGACCATGTTGCACTCAAAATTGCAGTGCAATCAGACACCATCTCCTGTGGAAATCGATCAAGGAAGGATGGCAGGGCTTGTTGGAGGAGCTAGCTAGCTAAGCTAGATCGACACGGTCGACATGAATGCGGTTTCGGCTGTGAAGTCTGGACTCCACTTGTAATAACAAAGCTGGCTTGATGAGCCTTCAGTTGGCCTCTGCCTACACCTGATCACTTCCGATGATGTTTTCAGAAGAGCGCAGATGATCATATATATAGTACTGTATGATCAAAGTCAGGGACCGTCTGTCTTATCGGGTGTTATCTTAACTTCGGATGAGGGTTAAGCTTAACTAAGTACTTTGGATGAGGGTTATAACTTAATGATTACCTGGAATTCGCGAATTGCAGGCGTTCGTATTTTCTTGGGGAGAGGAGGTACCAGAACTGGTAGCTGAACCTATTTACTGCGTCTCCAGGGTTTTATTGAATGCAGCTGATGAGAATACGGTACGTCAATATGTATGCCTGCAGGCGACGACAGACATTCAAACTATGTACGTGAGCTTAGTCCTCGTATGGCAGAAGGAAAAGGAAACGGCTAAGAGCAGCTCAGCAGCGGTAGCTCAGGTAGTGCTCCGTTAAACAACTGTGTCAAACCCAGGTTTAGCATGATTGGAACCCTCGCACATGAACTTAACTGTACAAAGGAATCTCCATTAAAGTTGTCCAGGATTTGTACAATTATACTGAACTTTAATCGATCCTAGCCATGAAAGGGAAAACTGCCGTACTCGTCAGGCCTCTTGTGGCTGGCGATTGTTTGTTCCCCCCCTTCTTCTGGCAATGGAATTCCGTTTCATTTGTCTCAAATAAATTAAAAAAAGGGAAAACTGCCTGTGCGCGCGTCTCAATTTTGGCAATTGTATACTTGTCAATTTCTTTGAAATTGCCTATCCTTGCAGGTCATCCTGTGATAGCATGTCTACATGTAGGTGTGGGCATCAGGCCAATAGGCATTGAGTTGTAGCTCCTCTTTACCCAACTAAAGCTCTTTTAAATCCAAAACGATTTCGGAATGTTCTTCTTCACCGTAAGAGAAGTAGCAATGGCTGGGGTTTGTTTGCATGCTTGGATTTTCACTCATTCACTAGTACCTTGAAGCCGTAAATTTTGTATATGTCACTGTAGTGCAAGTCAAGAATGAGATCCTAGAGTTAAAAGTTATCCAAAATGCATAAAATTTTATTTACAACTCTTTTTGCGTAAGGGGTTGTTTTGGTGCAATTTCGAGAGAATTTTTATATTTTGAGCCAAGGAACTTTAGGAATTAATGTCCATTATTTCTGAAATTGCCATGGACCTGAAAGTGCCACTTGATGAATTGCATGGTCTGTGTTCTTTCCTTTAGTGAATCAATATGTATTATTGTCAAACAAGCAAATTTAGAACATCAGTGAACTGATATAATAAAACTTTAATTTCTAACACCTAACACATGGCATTTCCCAAACAAGTCCTCCTTATTTTGCCATCAGAAAAGCTCAAAACTCGAGCAACCTCTAATGCACTTAAGTTGGGTAAAAGAATTGTTTTTATCCTTCGTAACTTTTGCATAGAGTATCCAAATGTCGTGCTCTTGGATGCGTTGGAGCCACTTGCCAAACAAACAAAAAAATGAAACCTCAAGGCTAAGTTACTCGCAATACCGGTACAAATAGGACCTCTCTTAAGGCATGGTGTTGGGACTATGCACTAAGAGAGGTTTATGCATGTCAGAGAAGTGTAATGAATGGTCACTTAACCCCTAAATGGTTTTGACTATGTTTTCACCAAAAACGCTCCAAAATTGTCATTTCTAGTGCAAGTACCAAATTTAAGAAAAAAAACATTTTTGGGCACATCTAACCGTAGGATCTTGTAGTAAACTAGTTTGAGAAGGTGTGGAAAAAATTTCAGAAATTTCTACTATGTAGATTGCAAGATATTAGCATTTTAATTGACAAAAATCCTTTTTCTGTCCCTGCGAAAACACGGGCAGCAGCACTTCAGAAGGTCACATTAGTATGAAAAAATGTCCAAAATGGTGGTTACTCTTTGAATTCATTCTTCAAGTCAAGTTGGCTACATGCTTGAAAAATTTTAGATCATTTTGAATTGTACAATATATAGGAAAATACTAGTAAGTAGAAAGAAGTAGAAAATGATTCAAAATACTAAATTGCAAACAATTTCTTTATGGAATTGAAAAATGCCAATCCCAATGGTTGCAATGTTTTAATAAACAATGTGCACCTAATTTTCTTTTTCATTTTCAAAAATATTGAAAATTGAGTTAAATAAAAGACTTCAAAGTTTATTTTAGAATAGAGATTCCATAACTGCCCACAAACTACCTCAAACTAAAATTCCTCATAACTTTTGATTCATTGATCCAAATGGAACGATTCCAAGCTTTCCACATAGATATAAATCTAAAGAATAATTTCAAATTTTAATTTTTAAAAAAAGTGATTTTTAAAGAAGTTTTTTTTGCTGCCCAGGCTGCCCGCCGAGCAATCAAAACTACATATCATACAATAACTTTTAAACCGTGAAGTCAAAAGTCATGAAAATTGTTGGGCCTTAAAGCTACTCCTCGGGCACATGTTGTATGAAAATTTCAAAGAAAAAAAATAAAAACTCCATTCGTAGTGAGCTGCCCAAAATTGCTATGTTGCCAAAAAATGCAGTTTGGTCCTTTAGGGGTTAACAAAAGTCAACTTCCAACACTATTTTCTAGAGAATGTCCTTCAAATTGGCCCCACCTACAAACTCCATTACTGCAAGTTATGCACCAAGAGAATATGCAACAGGAGAGGTTCTACTTGTAGTGATGTTCGGTGTTTCTCCTTGAGTGCTGCAAAATATTCTCACAGCTCGTAGGGAGAGGACTCAAGTAGTTGCCAACGAACCCCAGATATTTCCTGTTCCTGTAACGTGCGCACTTTAACTTACATTCTCTTGTATGCTCTTGCTGTCACGGAGTACAGATGCACATAAAAGAACAATTCAGTTGATTGATCTACCCGACGCAGCAGGCTCATCTTGAAACGTTTGTTTCATATATTTTATGAGTTATCTGGTGTGCTGACAAGCAGGTGATTGAGAGAGTAGATTCCTGCGTTGGCAGATATAAGGTATTGTATGGAGAGAAGAGCAACTGCTCTGGGGCAGAAGTGCACGCAGTACATTAGCTTACTGTAACTTAACTTACTGAGTCCTACAGGCTCATCACGAGACAGATAAGTTGAGCACAATGAACCGAGAATTGAATGCGAGGATACGG
Source organism: Antitrichia curtipendula (assembly GCA_951230915.1). Taxonomy (NCBI): domain Eukaryota; kingdom Viridiplantae; phylum Streptophyta; class Bryopsida; order Hypnales; family Leucodontaceae; genus Antitrichia; species Antitrichia curtipendula. The sequence goes on from OX579634.1 coordinate 3,230,504, forward strand.
AGGGTGGTCAAATGGCAGGCGCCAGCTGGACTGCTCGGAGAGGATGAACGGAATAAATGAGCTTGATACTGGTGTCTGCTGGTAGCAGAAATAGGCGTGTGCATGGGGCGCAGAGATTGAATGCCCGACCTGACTGCGAATTTGGCAGAGAGATTTGCTTGGGGCTTTGTTCCAAATTTGTCTTGGGGAACTTCACTGGGGCATTGCTGCAGTGCTTGGAGCCTCCTCCTGAAGATCAGCCATGGGTGGTGCGGACGAATCGGCCTTGCTGGCCTCAGGAGCGAAGCGCGAGCTAGAGCTACACGCATTTATCCAATTCGTGTCGCTACTCAGGACTCGCTACCAAACTAGTCGAGATCTCGCCCAAACTTAACTTTGGGGGAATGGATATAAACGCTGAAACGAACAGGCGGATGGACCAAGATCGATCATCAAGGTAGTCGACAAAAAATGATCCAATTTTGCACCACTAGGTGCATTCTTCCTTTCTTCTGGTGTGCCCTCTGCCGTTGCCACAATCAAAGTAAAAGTAAAAGTATTTTTTTTATTTTTTTATTCATAAAACTTCCAAATTCAATCACTTTCACACCGTGCTAGGTCCAAATGCCACAAAACAAAGTCCATGCACCCATTTTTACAGAGATCTTTCTGATGGTACTACCAAGAAAAATGTAACCGGGGGATGCATGATTCCATAAATCTCACCATAACAAACAAACAAAACAAAACAAATAACCTAATTTAATGTATAAATAAGAACGTAGAAAATCATCCATCAATCACTTTGGGGCCTCAGTGTCTTTATTGAGGTAAAGGATGTTAGTCATGGTTGTTGATGTCAAGCGTGGTGTTTACTGAGACAAGTATAAAATACTCAAAAGAACACATATTTAGATTCACTAGGTGCACATAGGATTTTGGCATCACTTTTAAGAATATGAATGATGTCTATAAGTGTGATTGGACATGTTTTCCATATATAAATATAGCTTAGTTCTCTTTAATTTAAAATGAGGTCCCAAACTTTAATTTTTTTAGTCTAACATGTTCCACTACTTTGGCACTTTTGATTTTTGAAGGCGTACAACTTGAAACATAAGCCTCCATTAATCCTTTTATTAGTGCTTGAATCCCTTCTTGAATTTTGTTTTCATAATTATTCTTGCTTGTATCTTTATAGATATATATTATTGATCTCAAATTTGGCAAATAGGAAGTGTGGTTTCAAAAAGTCAAACACCAATTCAGATGATTGAGAAGTTTTGTGTTCTAAGAAGCCTATGCATGCAACCTCTCTGTTTGTCATCTAGAATTGGATGTCGAAGCGGTAATTGGAGTTGACTGATCTCCGCTTGTGCTAATTTTTAGAGCTTCACGTAGATGTAACGTAGGCACCCCTAAAATGGCACCTGACCTTAAAGTGCCATCTACAGGTTGTGTACATTTCCAAAATCAGTTATGTACCTATTTGGATGGAGCGCTTTCAGAAACAAACTTTGACCCTTCATAACTTTTGCATACGGTGTTCAAATGCCACGTTCTCTGGTGTGTTGGAACCTCCTTTCACTTGCCAACAAAAATATATGAAAATTTGACCAGTCTAATAGTAGTAACTAGGCTCAGTAGCAAAAAGTGGCGGTTTTGGGTGTACCCACCTTGTGTCACAATTTGCATGGAGCCCGAATTGCACCAATTTACCGAGATCGATGACCACTTGGGTAAATTCGTGCCACACACCCGCACTGTCTATTAGGGAAACTCAACAGGCTCAGTGCATGTAGCTTGCAGGACTTCGTTTCGTTTGCATCCACTTGCACTCTTTAATGCTGTGACTTTCGACAGAGGAAACTTTCGTTCAAGTATGCCCTGCAAACGCTGCAGTTGTGGAAAGGAATCAGTGATTGAAACTCCCTGGCTTGTAATGATCCTTGCTCATTGTGTCACGTTTGTTACCTTTTGTTTATCATCAAGTGAATGGAGGTAAGCCTGTCAGTTCTTTGCTGCAACTATCGCAATGCTGAATGCACGGTTGGTGCTCCTCACTTTCTAGGTAATGAAGTTTCTGTGCGAATGGCTTGGTCTCACCCACTTGGTGGTTGAGGCGTAACTTGAGATCATGTTCAGAATTGAATAGGCCTAGAATCTCACATTCGTTAATAATGACAGGTTTCATTCAAAATGGCGTGACTGTGCAGTATGCATACCCAAAATGGTGCCCAAATCAATTGTGACCTCTATTGTTGAAGCCCAATTGCACATTCTTTGCATTTCATAGTGTAGTAAAAATGTAAAGGATTGACATTATGACACTTTAGAGTCAAATTGGATTTGCAAGGGGTGGAATTGGATTGAATATTCATCACTTTATAACTAATCTTCAAGGAGTATCACCATGCATTTTAGACACATGGTAGAAGGTTCCTTCATTATTTTATAATTTGAAGGGATACTTTTGGATTACCATTTCAACCATGAAGGGAGTCTAGAAAACAAGAAAAGATTTCCAAAGGACAAGAATAATCCCCCCCTTAGAACAACATTCAACGGGAAGCTACATGATTTTGCTTTGACCACCTATAATGTGTGTTCTTAAAAAAAATTGAAAAAAGAGTTGATTCAAATATGTGTGAAAAACTCTCTTATTTTCCATTCTATGCAACCAAAAAATTGTGAACCCAATCAATCTAAATATGTGCATCAATAAAAGGGACTAAGGTAACTACACTTAAAATTGCACAAATAAGCAATTTATCATGGTTTCCATTATTATATTAAAAAAGCTTTTTGTGAGGTCTTGTTAGTAGTCAAAAGGGGATTGATTTAAAAAAAAATTCAACATGCATTTTTAGAGACACTATATGAATAAACTATTAATTTTTTCAAAATGCTGAAAGTAGGTGTTTTTGAAATTGACCATAGATTCTCATGAATAGTGGGGGTACATTTTAGGCAAGAATCTATAGTGTTTGGTTTTAGAAGGTGGTCAAAATTAAGTGTAGTTACCTTACAAATGAATGGGTATATATGTAGCCTTAGAATGGTTTGCCTAGTTGTCTCTAATTTGATTGTCAAGATGTTGTTTATAGTAGTCGCATAGCAAATGCTCCAATTGATTAACCTTGGAACGCTCCAACGTCCAATTTTTGGACAATAAACAAATTCATATTCTTATTTCTTTCTCCTTGTTGATTAAATGGAAGTCATCCTAATTTGAGGAGATACTTTAATCAAGTTCTTGTCCTATATATCGGTTGGATTTGGTGTTACTAGAGTACATTTTTATAAAAAAATTACAAATGTGGAAGTTTGTCAAGTGGTTGACATTAGAGAGAAAATCAAGCCTCATGAGGGCTGCTAGAAAGTGACCAAACTAGTCTATTAATTGAAAATAGCCTCCTTGACAAATCTAGCTATAGTGGGTGTTCAGATGCTCTGACTTTTAGGAAGGACGCTAGGACTTCGTAATTAGCTTGTAGCAAAGTTCTATTTAATATTCACCTTTATCAAAGTGCATGGTGATTAATTGGCAAATGAACATATTAAGTAAAATTTGACTTTGAGAACAATTCTTATTTTAACTTAACTATGAGCAGTTGAGTTCCTATTAAGCCTAATATACATATCCCGGATGAATTGTGCTAACTACTACTACCCAACTTGTATAAAGTGCTTCTTTTCTCATATTCAATCTCTCAAATGTCCATGAAGTAAGTACTTCACATTGCCATATAAAAAAAGTTGGATGGTAACTAGTATTCAAATATTTTGGACATTTGCTTGCTTTTCCACAACTTATTTAGTGTGCAAGGTTCATACAAATTTTAAATTATTTAAAAATCAAGATTAAAATGAATTAGAATCCCTGAACCCTGATTATCAAATATTTGGATTTGGATTTTGAATTGGTGACAGTCATCCAATAACCCGACGGAAGGTAAGCGGGTGTAGGAAAAAAAGAATTTCTAATCCAAAAAAAAATTAAACTTTGGGGTCTTGGAAGGGCTGCGGTGCAGCCTTCTAGAGGCCTCAAAATTTCTCTAATGCCAAGCCAAAATTGCATTGACTCTAGTTCAAAACTAGATTTGTAAAAATGTAGTTCACAGATGTAAAGAACAATATAATTCCAAAAAATCACCATATCAAGAGAACCTCCTTTGCAATCCATTCTAACAAGTTTTACTCCAAAAACAATAATATTTTGCTTGTAATCAAATTTAGAAGGAATTTTAAAATTTCCCTTTCAAATTTCATTAAAAAAAAAAAATGGTGATAGCATTGGTGAATCTAACCATACGGGTGGAATCTAAACTTCAAAACCTACAACTTTCATTTGCATATCAAACCCAAAATATTCTTCCAAATAGTACTTTATCATTATTTTCCCCGAATCGTCAATTCTGCTCAGACTCTAGACGTTTACAATAAGTGTGTGTTGCTGATTACATTTAAGACCATATGTCGAGATGCTGCTTGCAGTGGGCTTCTTCAGTTGATAGGAGTTTCAACTATACTGACAGTAATTAATCAAGGATATAGCACTGACAAATATATCCACTCAGATGCTGCTTGCTATTAGCTTCGTCACTTAACTTAATTGGAACTTTAGTATCTCTGCAATGAAATTCCGTTTCATTTGTGTCAAAAAAACTTTAGTATGAACTTACTTTAACGCCGTCAACTGAAACTAACGTAACTTAGCTGCTGCTTGCCCTGTGCTTCTTCACTCTCATGAGTTGCTACGAATTTAATAGTTATTTAGTTTAGAGAAAGTTTTTAGAAATTAATTGATACTGCTAGAGAGGACACTACGGTAACTTCCTGTAGCTTAGCGGCTGCTGCTTCTTCTTCAGTGTTTCTTCTTCTGTCACCAGATTTGTCTAGTATAATTAATTTGCAACTAGCGCAGAGGGCGCACATGACAGGTCAATTATCTTCAGCCATCATAGATGACAGGCAGAGCACTCCTGCGGGGACTCCTGGGTGTCCTGCAGGGACGTTAAGAACATGCAAAGCCTCCGTCCTTGTTTTTAATGCGCACCGTCGTTCTTTCCAGAAAAAAAAAAAGACAGAAAAAAAAGTACTCGTAAAGCAGTCACAGAATCACAGCTGAGTCTGCAATGGTTCGATCACACTCAGATTCACAGCTGAGTCTGCAATGGATCGATCATACTCAGATTCACAGCTGAGTGTGCAATGGATCACAGGCCGTATTGCCGTATTGTCAACTCAGTGGGATGGGGAACTGGTGTCTGCTCCCTGCCCACAAGCTCGTGCTCAGGATTGTTAACCAGTGAGGGAATGATATCGATCTTTGGACTTCAAATTCGACATTTGTGAGACAGTCAGAGATTTAAAGTTTTAGGTTTCAATTGAATGAATAAAACAGTGTTGCCACTCTAATTAACAGCAGCAAATAAGGTGGCCTGATGAAGCAGACAGTTGTCGTATCCAGTGTATCTGATTGGGTCAGAATTCGAAAGGTTTAATTATGAGTATCCGGTTCCTTTGAGTTCTTATGATTGACGAAATTCAAACGTTCTCATTCTAATTAAGTGTGTTTGACATTGAAAACGATATTTATTTGCCTGCAGTCGGTTTGTGGGAGTAATGGAACCGGTATCAAGGTTTCTTATTTGAACAAACAATCACTCAAAAAAATTTCGTCAAGAAGAGTATAAATTAATTCATACCCAGAAGATGCGTTTGCATCTTCTGGGTACATATGTTTGGCGATATGTTCTTCCTGTACTCAGTTGAAAAACTGCTACGAAAATCTTGGGAAAATCTTGTTTTTACTGTGAATTAATTTACACATCCGTGTCCATGGATGTAAATGGCTGCATCACGACAGATTCCAGTGAATAAGGTCTGTTTTGGCACTACCCAAATAAATGAAATAAAAATCTGTACTCCAGATGAGCTTCAACAAATGCCCGTGCTTTTCATCGATTCAGCAGTTTGTCTATAATTCAAGTGTTTTTTCTGTTTTTTTCATTTTTCGTGTTTTTTTAAATCACAAAAGGACTTGCTTTCATCATGGCCAGATAAATTTATCGACTACCGGACGGGAGTTTTTGAGTTTATTTTTGATGAGCCGGACATGAAAATCTGACCAAGCTGGCAGCCCATTTAAAACTGAAGAGCTCTGCACATCGATCATTTCTAGGCTTGAATGAGCCTGAACCCGTCTGCAGAGCGCTGTTCCAGCCTGTTGAGTGGAATTTAGTGGAAAGCCTCCGTCCATGTTACATAATTGCGATCAAGTGGGCTTGAAAAAAAACTTGAATGGCTTCCACCGCCGGACGGTTGAAAGCTGTGACCATCTTGTTTCTCACATCATATCTCCAATGAGTTTGGATCATTTCTGTCAAAAGCATTGAATGAAAAAAAGAACTGCGACCAGGCATCCTGTTTTCTCATTAAGATCGGCACAGCGACTCTAGATCCTGAAACGTTGGATACTAGATGTAGATAGGAATTCGAACGCAATTAGGTTGAGGTTTAGGGTTTGTAATGGGTATCATGACTACCTTCTGTCATTTCAATCAATGAAAAGAAGAGCAAAGACATGAGAGCCAATCGGAACTCCACGCCAGACTGAAAAGTACAGCTTTCAATTGGCAATACTGGCAAGAATGAGAACTTGCCAGAACCCGATGAAATTAATAAGTTGAAAACTTCTCAGTAACTTCACGTTCCTGTTTTAGTTCTCCACATTTGGGTTGATATATATATATATATAAAATTATAAAAGACCTTAGAATGAGTATAAGGATTATGGTTTATAGTCAGTCTTGGTTTTTTTGTTTGACACAAGCAAAGAATACTTCACTGCAAGATAAAAAAAAATGGAAGGACCCTAGCCGCATACGGGGGGGGGGGGGGGGGGGGGGGGGGGCAACAAAAAAATAAAAGAAACATAAATTATCAAAAGAGCGCCAATTTGGAGGGGTGGGCACGCCCCTATGGGGCATGAGCCGCCTAGGGCAGCTCAAGTCAATCTTGAGTTTTCTTTATTCGTCAAATGATGGAGTGACTTGATTATTTACTGTGTATACTTGATTTGACATTATGGGTGATGATGTTTGATGAAAAATGTTAATGTAGTTACTGCATCTTTTGAGCTCAAAAATAAAATAAAATAAAATTGAATTCATCCCCCGGTAAGCTGAAAAAAGAATTTAAATTGAATTAATTTTTTTTGTACCCTCCACCCATCCCACCCCTTTGTAATTTTCAGGTGAAGGTGGCATTTAGTATGGGATATATCCTATATCCCTTATCCATATTTGTAACAAAAAATAAAAGAAACATAAATTATCAAAAGAGCGCCAATTTGGAGGGGTGGGCACGCCCCTATGGGGCATGAGCCGCCTAGGGCAGCTCAAGTCAATCTTGAGTTTTCTTTATTCGTCAAATGATGGAGTGACTTGATTATTTACTGTGTATACTTGATTTGACATTATGGGTGATGATGTTTGATGAAAAATGTTAATGTAGTTACTGCATCTTTTGAGCTCAAAAATAAAATAAAATAAAATTGAATTCATCCCCCGATAAGCTGAAAAAAGAATTTAAATTGAATTAATTTTTTTTGTACCCTCCACCCATCCCACCCCTTTGTAATTTTCAGGTGAAGGTGGCATTTAGTATGGGATATATCCTATATCCCTTATCCATATTTGTATCTATATCCATATTGTATCTACATCCACATCCTATTTGTATCTATATTATATCCATATCCAAAGTTGTTTTTCAAGATCAATGACATTGGGAAGGGGAGGATTTAAAAAAAAATCAACGTCTCTCAATTTTTCAGGCAAGGGGAAGGAGGAAATGGACACGATGCATCTTTTTGTTACACTGTTAAATGATTGTACATTGTGGGTGATGACATTTGTTATCAATTGAAAGAGGAAGTTCAAAGAAGAAATCGTCAATGAAAACAACAACATGAAGCACTTTAGAAATTGCAGCAGCAAATACTAAGTGATCTTACTCTTGTAAATGTCAACAAACAACTAAGCATGCAACAAGATGCTCTTCTCTTGTAACTTTGATTTCTTTTTCAAGTAATTATAGGTCCAAATCTAACTTCTCACATGTAGCTTTTGTCAATGCAAAAGGTTTGTAAACTTCCATACAGAGCCAATCAATCCTTAACATGTGATGTTTGGCAATTACAACATTAACTTAGCTGTAAACAAATTAAATGTGAGATTGAGTTTCAAATAGAGAATAATTGACAACGGTTCAAAGTAGATAAAGAACAAGTTTGTTGCAGAGTTGATTGACTGCTTGAAAGTCTAAAGGACATGGAGCACCATGCATTAAACTTATGTTATAGTCCGGGGAGATTTTTAGCTTAATCGGCTAAAATCCTACATTTTCTCAGACCAAACGGTTGTTTGAAGCATTCTTTTGGCTAGGCCTTTAAAAAATAGAGAATAGTCTTTGATTTTCCTCTTAAATGATCGGGTTTTTTTCAAAGATTTTGAAATCAATTAGGCAATTCTTGATTTCAACCGGCTAACTTGTAACTAAATTTCGGTACTCCTTGTACATTGGCTTATGTTACCAACTTGTAATGATTGCGTAAAGGATAGTGTCGGTGACTAAATTCAAGCTGTCCAACAGAGACCTCTCTATTATCACAGCCAAGGTAGCACAAAATGCACATTGTGATTCTATGAATTTTTTGACATTCAAACAATCAATATTGTTGCATGTTGTCATTTTTTTTGAATAAATTTTTTGGAATGGATTTGAAATGAGGTTCTCTTTATAGGGTGATTTTTTAGAAATTTTCTATTCTTTAAATCTATGACCTCATTTTTGCAAATCCAATTTTGAACTAGATTCAATGCAATTCCTCGGGGAGGTCACTTAGTTCTACTACAACAAACCACGTGCGAACAAGTGGTTTTTAATAAACTATAATTTCAACCTAAAATTTTGAGCATTGTTTAATAATGACTATAGGTTTCTATTGCCAAAATTTCAAACTCAAAATAAAATATGAAATGATTTCTAGAAGAGGTTGAAAATGAACTAAAATGGCATGTTTTTCAACTCAAACAATTATAGAGAATACATTTAGATGACCATTGAATCAATATTCAACTCAAAATGAGCTTTCAAGAGAGAGTTATTTTTAGGAATTTTTTGTTCATTTTTTAGACAATTTTTTCTTATATAATATAGGGGTGTGAAAGTTATTTTTCAGTTCTACAGTGTATCTTTTTATTTCAAAAATTTGTAACTAATTATTATTAACAAATAAAAATATCAATAATTCAAAACATAAAATTTCAAAGCAGGAAAATCTATTCATATATATTTTTTAAATTTTATTTAAAATTCAAAAAGTAAATAGGGGGTCCAAAATTTTGATTGTATGTGGTTTCTAATGGACACTCTAAGTGACCTCCCCGAGTGCAATTCCAAGGGGGGGCACTTAGAAAATCTTATTTGGAATGGTGTGATCAAAGTTATGGTGGGTTTTATTCTTTGAATCTAAAATTTTGAATTTTTTTTTGAGATAAAATAGGGGGGGTGAAATTTGGCACACAAAATTATAACTAATATAAGGTGCATAATACTTGGTTCGATTTTTAAAAAATAATCTAATACAATATGTGAAATAAAGGCACTTGGAAATCCTATGGAGCTATAAATAGGGTCTGTTGGGCGGTTTAAGTAGGGATGATTGTTTTCCAGTAACTACTGGATGGATGAAATTCTACACCATACTATAAGTTCTATTGGGGGCAAGGGTTAGAATTTGGTGCAAACTGGGTTTAAACACTATGCCTAAGATTTTGGTTGCATGCAAAAATTGAGGTTCAAGCTCGGTTTGGGGTGTAATGTTGTTGTTGGATTATTGGCGGGATATCGCTGGATTAGAATTTCTTATTCTTTCATTACTATGGTTTTTAGGGTGCTTCTACATTGGCACTACAACTTAATTTCAGATTAGGCTTTGGCGTTGTTGCACAAGTTTTGGGAATTATGGTATCAAGTTTAGGCCTATCCATGGCGGGACTCGTGAAGATTTGGACGTTGGAGGAGTCATCTACGCCCGAGCTTTTGAAAACAACGAGCAGAGCATGCTAGCCTTGAGATCCTTGTTGATTTCATCTGAAGCCATGGATTGGTATCATGCTCAAGCGGAGAAGTTACAAAGAGATCTGAAAGACTATGACTTCAATGATCACAAGTGGGAGTTGCAATCATGGGATCACAATGGCATCAAAATTGTGAAGTTGTACTGTTGTGAGTGTTGGAAGGAGACGGGGGAAGGAGGGCAAAGTGGAAATCACAGCAATGGTAATCATACAAAATTTGTTTTCCAATTTCAAAACAAGTCACTTGCAGAGTATCCAACACATAAAAGGTTGGTGTTGGAAGCACAACATGAACTATCTTAATCACCCTCAATCTACAACACCTAAGGGTAAAACCGTTTTGCTAAGTGTTGAAGACCATAAACATCTAATGGAAGAAGGAATTCACATAATGAACGTTGTAAATGCTGAACTTGAAGAAGGAATGAAACATTTCTATACTATCGGAGATCTAGAGAAAAATAAACCAAAGAGCTTTTGGTTCAAGGTAAAATGCCCTTATTGCCAAGATGGTCTGTTCCAATTGTGTCTGCCAAAAAAAATTTAGAGGCGGCACTAAAACATCATATGGGAAGTTCAAAGTACGTACAAGCAATTCAAGATTGCAACAATGCACAATATAGAGGGGTTGCGCTACTATCCGGTAGGAGGGGAAGGCCACGGACCTCATCGGCACCAAGCATGCATTCTAACCAACCAGACTTGCATGCATTCTATAGAGACAATGTTGGTGCATCTTTGGCTTGGAGATGACTAAGTGATTTTCTCACCAATAGTAATTCATTGTTGCATTTGATGTATTGGGGGTTACCGTGGATCCAATGTTGAGTGTGGCAGGGTTTTATATTGTGTAACGGCAATGTTAGAAGATCAATATGTCAATGTAGATTGGTATCCCGAACCGCACTTGCAAGCTTCTGTATTCTTCCTTGGCAATGAGGTACAAGTCCATGGTACATTTAGACATAGAAAATGTTATAGGTTTTTTTTGTCTTTGGAAGGGTTTACTGACCTGATTTGCAATTTATGCGTTAAAATTCCTTGAGAAACTAATTTCAAGCTAAGGGGCCTTAGGGAGGATAAGTCTATTGTGAAGAGGGGCTCAAGAACTACTTCTAGTGGTATTAGAGTGGGATATTTGTCAATCAATAAACTTTCTTGTCATAGTAGAGATGTGGCCAAAAAATTTAGGTTGGAGAAGCTATACCATTGGGCCGCGTGCTACAATTATGCAACTTAAGGTGAGGCGCCCTAATGTGGCTGAGATGGCAAAGACTGCCACTGCTGATTATAATGTCTATAAGTTTTGCCACAATATTTTGAATGCACATCGGATGGGGGCATTTGGAGGTAAGCCTAAACTTTGGGATTTTTATTCAAGATGTGGCTAAAAATCTCAATTGAGATGCTTGGGGTCATTGGCATAGTAAAAACACTAAGTATTTTGCTCAAGCTATGAAGGTCTATGGTGGTAGGCAAGTGTGTGACTTATTTGCATTAAACTTTGTTTGACCTAATTATAGCACGATCAAAAGAGATTTGAAGAAAGTAATTCAGTTTGTATTGGATGAGCACTAAGACATTTTAAAAGTTGTTGCTCAAATTTTTGGAGATGCAAAGGCTGCCCACAACATTGTTGGTCCCATCCCAGTTATTTTGGCTAAGGATGAGAGCAAGGTCAAAAGTAGAATATGGTGGGTCACCCTTGCTGGTTTCTATGGGCCAAAGACTGATCATGTATGTATAACAATGTACAATCCTGTTTGTGAAGTTTGAGAAGACGGGTATAGTAAAATAGTTGAGTCATTTAGGGATGATCAAGTCGGGTCTTTTGCTAGGGTCATTATTGTGAACCCCCTACATGACAAGTTGCCTCGTCTTGTATTGGTTGTATGCACAACCTATAACTGCTTCACTACCGAGTGGGTGAGGTGACAATGGAGCGCTATTGATGCACTGTAGGATATTGATTGCAAAGCCAAAGTTGGACCAATTGTTGGTCATGCTAGTGACGGGGACAGTCGTAGAAGGCAATAGATGCTTCACGACTATAGAAACCCAGTTGGGGATTGTTTGTTTGTAGGGTGGGAAGGATGGTTTCTCACAACATCATTAAATGGGGATGGAGATGCATCTGGTTTATATGACCAAGATTACATCTACAATGAGAAGTTAATAAACCCTTTGTGCTTGCAATTGGAAGGGGAGACGTTTGTTTATTGCAACATGTGGGACATGTTTATAACCGCTTTATTGCAGATGAACACATGTTAAGGCAAGAGGATATTGATAGAAAAGATCGCCAAAATTGGGGTTCAGCCTAGCGTCTATGTTCTAAGAAGGTCAGCATGTGCTTAAGACGTCTATGAGAGGTGGATGATGTTCACAAAAAGCGTATCCTAGGGACTAAATGTTATCTTGAAAGTTGTGATGATTACATTGACATCTTTTGCTCGCCTAGACATAGTTTGTAGGATAGTATAATGTTGGCTGCTAAGATTTTTTTTTTCCGGATCTAGAGATTATGGTTGAAACATGGTTATCATACTATGCAGGGCAACTCCGGAGACTTTGTTCAGGCCCATCATTTTGTTAGCCAACAATGTTTTGTGGACATACAATTATCTTGTCACTTTGTTGTTCTTCTAATCTTCCACTTTAGAGATATCTAGGTATCCGCACTTGTAGGTTCTACTACATCTAACTAAAAGCGACTATTGTGAGGTATTTTTTTCCAAAATTGACGACATGAATGGTAATGAAAGGGCCTACAACTTTCACAAATTGCTGAATACGGTCAATACACTGAACCATCTTTCTAAAATTGAATATGTTGACAATGGCCTAAAATTAAACAAATGACATAATAAAATGGAAAACATTTGGGCTAAAATACATCCTCTTGAAAATGATGAATCCCCTTCTAACCCTAGTGACTATGGCAACGTCAAAATCAATGCTGACTTTGTTTTGGCATTAGAAGAGGGTTTAAAAATGGCCCAAATAATGTTAAGACATTTGAATATGGCTCCAATTGTATATGCACGTGTTGGCTTGAAAGTGTGGTTCACCAAGCCGTAGAAGACAGAGAAGGCAAATGATTGGTTCATGAAGTTTAAGGTGGGTGCTAGGCCGATGCATGGCGAGGATGATGATTCTAAAGTGCTCCAAGAGAGCATGACTACGAGGCATAAAACAAATGAAGAAGGTGTGGAGGTGGTACATCAAGACACATTAGAGACTAAAGACTTCCATGATGGCCAAGATGCAGTAGTGGTACTAGAAAGAGAAGTAAGAGATGCAATTTCCAACATGTTGAGTGGACAAAAAAAAAGTGATGACTGCACTACGCCCAACTTGGGTAAATCCTATTGTAGAGTTTGTAGGACACACCATTTATAAGACTACATTGGTATCTCAATTAAATGGGAATCATTTCCTATCTGAGGATAGATTGACAAGAATTAAGCATTCTATGTGTTTTAACAATCACAATGACTATGTTACAGCTGCAACATCTTCAAGTACTTGTTTCCTTGGCATAGGGTCGGATTGTGGTGATTATTTTGTACAACGCAACACCACAATCATGTCTTCTATTGTGAAATCAACAAAGAAGCAGAAGTGGGGCCAACATAATTCGGAACTCCAACGAGTGTTTTACACAGAGTAGAAGACGGGACATGGTGGATTGGCCGTACATAGTCCATGCGGAGATGTATTGGTATACAATGGGGTCTACTCCGAAATCCCATTGACTTCATGAATTGGTCCTCTACATCAGGGAAGCAAAGCCTAAATCCATGCAAAGTGCAAGTCATGCTTCAATACTTCCGTAAATTTCCAGAGCATTTGAAGTTTAAGTATGATCGTATTGATAGTTGTTGGATTGATGTAGAGACTATCATTACCACTGTCACAGTCCAATATAATTCTTCCACCGATGTGTACACTTTGGATTCAGAAGATGTGAATGCCCTAAATCAATTTGTGACTGATAAAAGATGACTTGCTAGAATTTGACCCCATATAGGAATCAAATGACACAGCTTGAGTATCGACTGGGAAGAGGATGAAATGGAGCTTTGTTTAAATCCTCCAAAATTTGTTATACTCCAATGTATACTATAGCATGTGAAATGCTTGTTAGTTTGGAAAGGCAAATTTGAATTAGGAAATACGCATGTATTTCTTGAATAATTTTAGTCTCTAGCATGTTTGCTGCTGTGTTATATATATTGGAACCACTAATGTCTTTCTTTAATAATTTTTGTCTTTAGAGAGTTCCAACATATTGTGATAATTTGTTTTATTCTTTAACTTAGGTCCACAAGAGTTTTAGAGATTGTTATCTTCTTAAATTGAATGTGATCTACTTCAAGTAATACCATTACTTAAAGGTCCCAATCTTCCTAAAATCCTAAACTCAGATCCTTTATGGATTGTCCCTCCTAATATGACATAGGGAGGGACAATCCATAGAAGAACAAATGTTTAGCATTGAAAGAAAAATATGTAAATAATTTTAAAATAGACATAGTTTAGACTAGGATTATAAACCATCATGAACTTCTATCAATTGCAAGACAACAATGTCATAGAGGTGAAAAAAAGAGAATAAGAAAAGTCCATGAGTGGTTGGGCAAAATTATTAGGAGTTGCAACTAAACTGAGAAAGCACGGATTTGCGCTTTAGATTGTTCTAGAGTTTCCACACACTGTAGAAATATGAACTGGTATTATTGATATTTTTACTCTCAAGACAACTTAAATGTCATTTTGTAAGTCATTTCTAAGGAAGTGTGCTACTCTTGTTTTAAGCCATACAATATCAAAATGAGAAAAAATTCACATGAATGTCTCTTCCGGCTAGTACACGTTAATTGAAGAATCGGTGAAAGATGTAATATGTTATTTAACCCCTAAAGCCCCGAGGTCTTTTCTCCATCAAAACACACTCAAAACTGCCACTTCTATTGCAAAAAGCAAAAAACTATAAAAATTGTTTTTTTTTCCATATCTAACTATTGGATCTTATACTAGACTAGTATGAGAATGTATGCAAGAAATTTCAGAAACTTTGACCAAATAGATTGCAAGATATTTGCATTCAAAGTGAAGAAAACAAGTTTTTGTGCACCTTGCTTGACTAGATTTTTGGGCTTTGAACCTATTTAACTTAAATTTTTTGTATTGCTGATTTTGATTTTCTAAGTTTATTTGTTGAATACTTTAGTTGAGAATCTAGGAAAAAAATTCAAGAAAAAAACACTAAATTTTCACTCATTAAAAAATTGTTAAGTAGAAGTAGGTTCAAGATTGAAGGAATAACTAAATCGTTAATAGCTCTAAGACAAAATTGAAATACCATAATCCCAACGGTGAGATTGTTCTAGCAAGCAAATTCAACCTTGTCAAATAATTTTTTTTCTGAAAATTGTAAAAATTGCATTCAAAAACGAATCCTAAAAGTTATTTTTTCAAGAAGATGCTTAGATTGCCCGAAAAACTAAGATTGTCCATAACTTTTTCATTATTAGTCCAAATAGAATGAATCAAAGCTTCAAATGTACACAAAAAGACATAGATTTTGGAAAAAATACTTAAAAAATTTATTTTGACTTTTTGTGATTTTTTTGTGTTGCCCTCCAAACTCTATTTTTGGCATAACTTTTTCTCTCGGGCACCATTTGAAATAAAAGTTATATATCCACAAAGCTCTCGCAGAACTGCACAACCTCAAAAAATTCCAAAAAAATTCTCTACAAATTGAGGTCACAGGAACCTACCCAGACCCAAATTGTCCCCCAAGGAAACAAATAGGCCTTTAGGGGTTAAACTACAAATTGATATATTGATGAACCACAAATTCTGAAGGCTAGCTACAATACATAGAAATAATGTTTTCAATTATGCGCTCATATTATAAACAACTTGCTCTAGGTTCTTCATAACTATATATCAAACATCATGGTCTTCACACCTTAAAGTCCACCATCTTCATCCGTCTATTCTGAGGTGTAAAGGCCATATTCATTATATTGAGACTTTTTGTAGATTTTGGGGCAGAATGCTAGTTACTAGAAAATTCATTTAAAAAAACAGTAATTGAAACCAAAATAAATAATACTAAAATAGTGATTCTATAATGAAATTTTAAAAAATGGTGTTGTTACCTATTTATAAAAAAATACTAGTAAAGAGATAAAGCTGTTTATCTTTGAGTCGAGGATAAAAATGAGACTCCAAAAAGTCTCAATATAATGAATATAACCATTGTAGTGAAAAAAGAAGACTAGCCTTGTCGGGATGTAAATGTGTACACTGTACAAGATGTGTACTTATTTGTATTTTGAAGAGATTCTATGAATAAGAGGTCAAAATTTACTAGTGACACTTCCAATGGGTTCAAGGTGACGCTAGTTGCTAATGAAGTTATTGAAAAGATAAGAGCCTTGAACATATTTCACCAATTTGGAGTATTCTTTTAAGTTTATATAGAATCTCTACGTGGGTTTGAAATTTGACTTTGGAATGTCAAATTAGAAGTTTTTTTATGGAGTCGCAACTTGTAAGATCTAAAATCTCAACCAAAGGTTGAAATAAAGTTTTCCTTGTCACAGTTACTAGTTCAATCATCTCAGCCGGCGATTTCTGCACCATTGCCAATCTATTTGCAAGTTGAGGTTGGACCTTCTCATTCATTGAAGAAACCTCGTGTGGAGCAACATTAGCATGGTAATCTCCAAAAAATCGCTCGTGCTTTGGTGATTCTATTCCAAGTTGGATGTGTTGAATCAGGCACCCAAAAAGTGACATTTGAAGGGAGTTATGAGGGCTTGAATGATGACCAATACTATTGTATGGTAAGGCCAATCAAATGAAGTCTTGGTCATCAACGTTGGTTAAAAAGGTCAGTGAATCCTTTAACAAAGGCTGAATGTGCAAATTACGTTGCAAACATTGTGAGGTGCATCCTCAAGTTTTTGCAAATGGAATAGCGTTCTTCTTTGACTTCAATTTTTACCTCTATCTGATTTTGGTTGAAGTTTTATAGGCAATTTGAAATTTTTTGTACTCTATTTGTATGTTAGGAACTGAAAGTTAGGGAAATAAAGGTAGTTTACCTTCTAGTTTAGACCTTAGAGGTTCCTTGGCCTTGAAATATGGATTTGAACTTACCTTTGGATATTTTCCTTAGGCCAATAGGTGTTTAGAGGCCCATGTGATGTGTACATAGGTTGATTCCACCTACCTTAGGTTTTAAAGGTTTAGTAGGCATCTTCTTCCTCTTTTCTAGTCGGGGTTTGTGAGTAGTGTGTGTATGGGGTATGTGTGTTGGATTTTGAAAGGCCGAGTATTCAAGCGGTCATATCTTTTGATGTATAAGATATTTTAAAATAAAAATTTGAGGATTTGTTCTTCTTCTTATTTTAGTTTCAAATAAATATTTTTTTTGTATGATTTGGAGCTAGGAGTAAAAAATTATGAGTGTGTGAGTGGAAGAGAGTTTGTTGTCATATAACAAAGAGGAGTGGAGATTTGAATGGCAATCAAAGTTTGTATTTTCTGCTTATCTCTTTGAAATTTTGAAAAAATTAGAGTAACTTTCTTATATTTTCAAAGACTCATCACTTAAAGCAATTGGAGCTTTGTAGAGAAAGCTATGGGTTTTTGAATAGTAGAGGGTCTGTTGCCCTTGTTGATTGAAACCTAAATCTTTATAAGGCTATAGATTTTGTTTGAAGAATCAATTGTAAGTGAAAAATTTAATGAACACAGGAGAGTTTTTTAGCTTCTTGAAAAGCTATTAAATTTTTTGTTTGATAAAAAATTGCAAAAGTTATAGGTAGTGAAGCAAATGAAGGTCTGTTGCTTTTTTATTTTGAAAAAATGTAGACAAGATGGGTTTTAATCAGGTTTTTTTAAAGATTAAAGACTTAAAAACAAAAAGAATGAAAACTTGTTTATTGTGGCTTGTCGCTTGTTATTCCTAGCCAGTTTTGGAGGCTCATTGTCTTTCTATTGTTATTCCTAGCTGGTTTTGGAGGCTTGTTGTTTTTATTTCTGCATTGTAAACATTGTTGCGGGTTATGTGGGTATTCAATAATAAACCCATTTTATGTTTGTGGTGACAAAGTGGGATTAATCACCCACATAGTCGTTCTTTTATGCCGTTCCTATTAGTGAAGCATGAGTGCTGGTCACCATAGATTTGAAGTTTAGGAGTCAATCTTTTGGACGGTTCAGCTCATGGTCTGGCCGTCCTGTTCTACCCATCCGAAGCCTGTGGTTTTTTTTATCACCTACCTTGATCCTTGAATCCATTTAGAGCCATTACATGATAGGCCAATGGAAAGCAGTTTAAAGATTGGAAGACTGGAAGACTTGACTCAATTTCTAAACAAATTATTCCTAGTCGCAGTCAGATACTATGCATATTCCTAAAGCTTCCTCCTCTCTACTTGACAACGTCAAAGATAAACACTTGTTTATAAGGTATGATTCAATCACTACTCTTGAATGTTCTTGCCCTTCGCCTCATATTACTAAACACTTCAAGCTCATCGTGTAGACAATGGTAGTACATATACAGACTATCATTCCCACCTTAGACTTCATTGCATTGATTTTTTTTGTTTTGTCACCAATTGTTTGGAAAACCTTGTCTTGCTATTGAATATTAGCTTAAAAATAACACTTCAACCCATTGGGCAGGTTCATCTTTCTAGCTTCAAATTAATGGTAGTGTTGCAAAAGATGACAACCTTCATAACATGCTTGATCTCTGAGTTTAATTATCTGGAAATGCACATGGCTCTTCACATTGAATTTTTTTAGTTTTACTAGATCAAATCTATGGCTTGCCACCATAGAGGTGTTTTGATTGCCTTTCCATCCGGTCTTCCTCTGGCCCCCTACAATTCTCTTCTTCTTGCGGTCCTCTTGTACTCCTCCTCCAATCCTCCTTGGGTCTTCTTATGGTGGTCCTACTTTGGTCCTACAATGGTCTACTTGGTTCCTCCCCTAGTCCCCCCACCCCATGGTCCTCCTTTGGACCTCTTCCGGTCCCTCTACGATGGTCTTTTTACGCTCGTCTTCCGTGCAAATCAACTGATGGTCTTCTTCCTTGGACCTTTTCACAGTCCATAATTAAGTATGGTCTTTCTCCAATTCTTCCGATCTCTGTAATTTTTCATGTCTTCACTGCAACGTCTATGCTGCCTATCCTCTTAGGGTGTTTCCATCTCTACGGTCCTATGATGTCTGCATATTTGGATGCCACTTTTCTCCCCTCTGAGATGTGGAATCATTGCAATCAAGGTATTTTCGGCATCAACAAGGTTCTTTGGTAAGAGGAAAGGCAGTTGCTTCTCTTTGGTTTGGTACTCTCCCTACTTCTTTGTTCGGAATTATTTTTGGATCGTTTTCTTGGGTTCTTGGATTTTTGAGGGATTGTGGGTGGTTTTAGAGATTTGGTTCTCAGGTTTTGTATTCTTGGGTTTAGAGGTTCTGGCCTTTGGAGTTCTAGGTTTTGGGATTTTGGTGGTTCACTTGGTCACAACAATAATGGAGAAGTTGTTATTGCGAGGTTATTGGAATTTGTGATTGTTTGTGAGACTGGTGGGATTTGTTTTTCCGCAATTAGGGTTTTCAGTTATTGTGGCTCGTAATGACTAAGGGCTGCAGTATGGGATTGGGATGACTTTGAAGTCATAAACATGGAATTTGATTTGGACTTCGGGAATAAGTATTGATTTTCTTTTGGAGCTCTTCGGTTTTTTAGATTCTTTGATTTTCTTTTGAGGTTTTGGGATATTCTTGGGTTTGTGATTTGGATTCTCAGGGTTTTATTCTAGGGTTTCTACTGCAAACCGTGTTGCCCCGCCATGCCATCGGTGATGACAAGATCCCTAGGACCATTGGTTCCCAATTGTTTTCATTGCAAGCTAATAGGTTACAACTATTTGGATTTTGTAAGCCAAGCTGCAGCACATTGAATGACTATTGCAGTTTTTCAAAATAGCATGTGGAGTTTCTAACTGGAGACGTCATTATGGATAGGGAGTGTTGCATCCAAACTATCCTTTGGTGAGCTCAACGCAGCAGAATAGAGAAGTGAGAAACTGTGCAATCGATATTCTCTAGCATATGGTGTGAGATTATGATGTGGTGAGTTTGTTTGTATTATCTTTTGCCTAAATAATTCAAACACAAGGATAAAAACTTCTGCTTGTATTGAAATGTTTTTCAATATATATTTTTTGTGAAAGATAAAATCTTACGTATTCCACCAAAGTGATCATGTGACCACTCTAAATTGATGAAATAATGTATTGTGCCAAGTTTGATACTTGCCTTTGTACCTGTTTTTTTGAAGGTGTCTCAAATATTTTGGTGTGAAAGCCGATGTTATACAATGATAAAGTCAATGGTTACAACTAATTGGATTTTCCAACGTGTATATCACTCATTTAATGGTAGCTAGATTGTGGTTTCTTGGGGTGTTTGCAGGGATTCTTTTGGGGTAGGTCGTTGGATTACAAAGATGCAGTTGGAAGCACTTGACCTATAGGATCCCATCAGCACCAATGGCATTTTTGGAATTGACATTGAGTAGCTGTTATTTACTAATTTATTCCCTGTCCACTAACTAACTTCAAATTATTTCTGTGCTTGATTGCAGGATTCATTGAAACTAATACATCTAGGAGCCATAGAGCAGACTGGAAGAGTGTTGCACTTTTGAGTTGAAAATGCGGGTGGAGATTGTTCCAATAGCCAAGTATGTAAAGTAGGTTCTGATCCATTTGCAGAGATGTAGCCGTGCATTGTTACTCTTGAGGCTCATCCATTTCTAATACATTGTATTAGCGTTTGTTGTAGGTTCATTTGGTGATTGAAGATGACAATGCTGACTCTGCCCAAGATCTATTGCCAGACATTGATACTGATTCTAATATGGTTGAGGAATGTAAAGGCAATGAAGATGAGTTGCATTTTGCGCAAAAAGTTAATTCAATTGATTGTATTGAGGCAATGAGAATATCTCCAAAGGAAAAATCGCGGTTTAGTATTCCTCTTTATCGATTGATTTTGATGCCTATTATCTATCCGTCTTTAGATTTTGATATCAAGAAATTAGAGTTAGAGTTCATCCATGGATATAGACCTGGTTCAAGCATTTTCTATATTTCAATTTGTAATGAAAAGGGAGGGATACAAATTTTATCTAGTGAAGAGAAAGATTGCATGAGCCCTCTATCAATGGAAATTAGAGAGTGATCGGTTTGATGCAAGACTTCAACAAAACAAGCACCTTCAACATTTGGTTGTTCGGATGTTTTTTTAATTTGTGATGGAAATCACAGATTCAAGGCATGGACATCATTTATTGACAGATTACATAAAGATGATTTGGCCTAGCACTATTACGTAGACAATATTTGTTTGAATCCGTCAGACAAAACGAGTCTCTTGTTACAAGCTATGTAAGACATCAATAAGTAAGCTTATTTGTTTGTAGTTGTTTGTCAATATTATTGTCAAGTTTCCTTTATTGGTTTTACAAATATTATAAATTGATGACGAGATCCACAAAAACAATCACATGAAAATAAATCTAGTGCATATCTTGCACATAATTCATACTACTAGATGAAGAGCTTAGAGACTTTCAGAGATATTATTCATGAATGGAAATTCAAGAAATGCTTGAAGAGCCTGGCAAGGAAGAAAACATGGTACCCCTTGACAACGGATGTGTTCATTCCCTTGCTATGGTGGGTGAGTCTTGAATTTTGAAGTGGATTTGCATTGTTAATTGGAATGAATTTGATTCCACTATTGTATTTATAAAGTATAATATGCTCAAATTGCCATAAATTTTTTATTTATAGCAAGAGATTGTTGATGAAGCTGCAAGGAAATTGTTAGAGGAAGAACCAACTTTACAAAGGTTTGATGAAGACTTTACAACTGCCATGCTTATTGCGGATAAATCAAAGACAAATAGCTACAATGGGCAAATCTTGAAACTACTAGCAGTTTCACATCCTACACTAGGTGATGACTTCTTTGTTGAGGTATACTAGTCACTTTCTAACCATCCACTATTAAATTCTGTAAATATATAGGTAGTATGTACATAATAGGTATCTGTTATTAATGCATTCTTCTCATTCTATTAATTTATCCTTTCTTTGTGAAGGTCACTTTGCACTAGAGTAGGAATTCCAAATCCAAATGACATTGGACAAACTACAACTTCTTGCAACGTCCACTGCTCCATCTTTGTTTAACCCCTAAAGGTTTTTGACTATGTTTCCACCAAAACCGCTCCAGAACTGCCATTTCTAATACTAGTGCCAAATTTTAGAAAAAAAAATATTTTTGGACACTTATAGCCGTAGGATCTTGTAGTAAACTTGTTTAAGAAGATGTAGAAAAAAATTCAGAATTTTCCACCAAGTGGATTGCAAGATAAGAGCGTTTGAATTGACAAAAATCCTTTTTTTGTCCCTGCGGAAAAACGGGCAGCTGTCCTCCACAAGGTCACATTTGTATGAAAAAATGTCCAAAATGATGGTTACTCTTTGGATTTATTCTTCAAGGCAAGTTGGCTACATGCTTGAAAAATTTCAGATCATTTGGAATTGTACAACATATACGAAAAAAATAGTAAGTAGGAAGAGGTAGAGAATGATTCAAAGCACTAAATTGTCAAGAATTTATTTATGAAATTGAAAAATGCCAATCCCAACGATTGTAATGTTGTAATAAACAATCTACACCCAAAGTTTTTATTTTTTTTCAAAAATATTGAAAATCGAGTTAAATAAAGGACTTCAAAGTTTATTTTAGAGTAGAGATTCCATAACTACCCTCAAACTAAGAATCCTCATAACTTTTGACTCATTGATCGGAATGGAATGATTCAAAGCCTCCCATGTACATATAAATCTAAAGAACCAATTTCAAATTTTAGTTTTTTTAAAAGTGATTTTTAAAGAAGATTTTTTTGCTGCCCCGGCTGCCCGCCGAACAATGAAAATGACATATCATGCAATAACTTTTTAACCATGTAGTCAAAAGTTACGAAAGTTGTTGGACCTTAAAGCTACTCCTCGGGCACATCTTATGTGAAAAATTCAAAGAAAAAAAAGAAAAATTCCGGTCATAGTGAACTGCCCAAAATCGCTATGTTGTCAAAAAACGGTGTTTGGTCCTTTAGGGGTTAAAGTCAAAAGCTTACATTAGTAGAACTTAGGAGCACTAACAAGACAAGTTGCATGTTTTCCAAGCAAGCACTTCTCAGATAAGGATTTTGAATCATGGCTAAATAAAGCATGTTTTTGGACATCGATAAGTCACATTTTTAATCATGAGTTCTTTGAATATTCCTTTATCATTCTCTAGGATGTTATATAATGTGAAATTTGATAGTATCTATCATTTTGTTTATTTTGAATATATTGTCTTTCATTGTTTGTTGTTGGATGAGGCAGTGAACTTGGAATATCAGAGGATGCAAAAAGAAGAAGACTTCAATGTTGAAGTGGACTTTAGTAACATTATTTTATCTCCGGCCCAATTTGTGGAATGCTGGAGAATTTGCATTTGGGTACACAACTTCTTGTCTTTGTTTCGTGAAAAAGATGCTTATTCAAGAACAAAAGGTATTCAACTCCTATACTTTTACTTCTTGAATTACAAAACAAGTACTTTACAGGTACAATAAATCTTATACCTTAAAACTTGGTTCCCATTTCAAATACTTCAAATATTTTCTCCACATACTCTATCATTCATTTCATCTATTGAAATTTTTTAGGTATATCATGTTTGAATTGTTGCCAAAAGGTGTTGTGCAACGGTGTCGCATTGTATTTACATACACTATGTAAAAACAATTAATTGTTGTCAAACTAGAAGGTTTTTTTGGAGAGTCTAAAGATCCACATAGAGAAGATTCTACATTTTTTACCTCTATTAGACAACCATTAGGCATTAGTTCTTTTATTTCTTTAATTGAAATCATTTTAAACTTTATTTGTAGATTTGAAGTTGTTAAATGGGAAGGTAAAGTTTGTTTTACCTTTTCTTTTGAATTAAAAAAAAGAATTTGAAGGCCACGTAGTTGCCATGTAGGATATAAGGATAGAGTTATGGGGAGAAAAGGATGGCCAATGGATGAATTGTGGTCCATGTAGCATTTTAGAGGCCAAATCCATTTGCTTAGGTGGAAATATGGAGGATGAGGTGGAAGATAAGGTGGAAGGTCTTCTTCTTCCTCATAGTTTTGCTTAAGGAAAACCAAGACTTTGGAGAGACATAACAAATTGTATATGAGAGTTTTTGTGATAAAATTTTGTGAGCTTGTTCATTTTGTTTTGAGGTTTTCATAAACCTATCACTCGCTCAATTTGGAGTTTTTGTGTGGAAGTAATGCTTGATGGAGTGAGAGAGGGATAATTGTCATAAAGTGAGAGGGCATAATTTTTGAGGGCTTATAACTTTTGGGTAAAGAGTTTTGTATCTTTGAAATTTTGTAAGAGTATGTGTTTAAATGTTAACTTTCTAAAAATCTATCATTTTTTTAGTTTGGAGTTAAGATGCAAAAGTTATAGGCTTAGAGACGAAGTAGTGAGAGGCTGCTTTTTGATTTGAAGAAAGAGAACTTTGATCGGCTGTAAAAGTCGGACAGTATCTTATTTTATGTTGAAATTTAAAAGGCGTGTAGATTATTGTGTTATATTTCTATAGAGATATCACATGATTGGTTTGGATTTTATATGTAAGAGTTATGAGCTTGGAAGAAGAATAGTGATGAGTTGCCTTCGAATTAGAGAGAGTGAACTTTGATCGACTATAAAAGTTGGACAATATGATATTTTGAGATGAGTTTTTGAGTATTTGTAGATATTGTTGTTAGCTTTTCAAAGAGATGTTTTATTCTCAATTTGGAGTCATAAAGCGGCTGTGACACTCATATTAATGGCGGGATCTTCCTAGAAGGGAGTTTATTCTGTTTATGAGCAACATCAACTATTTTATACAAACATGTGATATTTTATTGGTACTTTATGGTGGATTACGGAGGTTTTATGAGCATGCACATATATTTTACTAAATCACAAGGCCCTTTATTTCCGGCCAAGTCTAGTTGCAACCAGAAGCCCAACACTTTCCCAAGGCAAGGCCTCTCTACTCAACAACGGCTTCAACTTCTAAAGTTCATCTCATTATGGGTTGACAAGACATCCATAGATCAATGTATGTATTGCACTGATTTAATCCAATCCTAGAGTATATTGCACCTGAACTCCGGTGGATGGTACTTAGATTGCTGTGGTGGATTTTGCCTAGTTGAAGAAGAAGCAATGAAGAAGTCCATTGATCGAGTAGAAAAGGGTTAGGTGGCTCTGATCATCTACCTCTATACAATGATCAAGCTATTTTTGAGTATGATGTTGGTATTGATTTTTTTCATATAAACGACAAAGACAAAGCAAAGGCTGTAAAACAAATGAAGTGCAATGTTGAGAGGACTAAGGCTCAGAGGGTAATATAAAAGCAAAAGAAGGCAGAGAAGGCTTCAAAAGCAAGCTTGCTAACAAATGTGAAGGCAATGGCTACAGAAGTTGTAACAACTATTAAAGCTACTGGCAAAACACCAAAGAATTTGTAGGAGATTGGTGCTTCTACTAGTCAAGGCACCCAAACCTCTTCCACTTTGCCATCACGAGCTGTTTGAACGCAAGATTCTTTGTGTATTGACCTTACTATTTCGAGACTTTATCTTGGCAATATGCCAGTCCCATTCCCAGATGACATGGAGTCTCTAAGAGTGGATTTATAGATTTTTAATGGATTTCTCCACTCTCTCCCTTTCCATCAAGTTAAATACGAATCATTTCCTTTAGAATGGACACAGCTCCAATCCTTCCTTGAAAAGGTACCTGTCAATTCTTTCTACAATCGTTATTATTAGTTTGATTGTCACATCCTATTCTCAAAACTTTTCTCTAGGGTTTTCTGGGTTTTCTAATGATGTCACTTTTGTAGCACAAAACAGATAAAGAAAGAACATTCAAAGGTGTTCTTTTCCAATCTTGAGCCATGGATCTAATGGTCCTGGACATTCTTGAGGGATTGCCTATTCTACGAGTGTCTTCACCACCTTTGATTATTCTATCGTGGAACAACATTCCTTCAGAGTTTCTTAAGTTGGACTTCAATTTCGTTGGAAGCCACATACCTGATGATAGAGCTCTACTAATTTTTCATTTTGATACAATCCAAGTGAAATTAGACTTGAAGGGATTTTGCCGAGCATTTCACTTTAAAGTGTACCAAAAATGGATTAGTATCAACCACCTTCATTTGACCAATGCTTAAGACTCATTGAAGATGGTACTTTGTATTTCTTTACTTATTTCATTTCGGTCTTCCACTATTATATTATTTGAATTGAACTTGTTCTTCAGGAATTACTCATTTTCTTAAACTGGTGGGCTCATTATATGTAGACACTTTGTTTTGGCATTCATCTACTAATAAAGAACATTCCAAACATTCCACCTTCCCATTTTCAAGGTGCAATTAGTACTTGATTTAGATGTTGTTGGAATCTATGTCAACTCACATGATGTACTCCACAATGTTGTGACTAAAGACTCACAATTTATGGATGGCAATGTTCCCTGGCATGGCCCGCCAAAAAGGACCTTGGGCTTATGCAAATTCTCATAGAATCTTTTTCACTACCTAACGATGTAGTATTCAATAGTTCAGATGCTATAAGTTTATAAAAAAAAATTCAATTATCATATTTTATATATATGTAGGTCTTTGATTTCATAATTTGAATTTCATTGTGATTCTTTTCTGTTATAAGTTGTACAATCCAAATCTGTCACCAATCTGCCACCATATAGTGGCATTCAAAGAAGATGCAGTGATTTTTGATGCTTTTTTACAACCACTGATCATTGGGAGATGTGGCCCAATTTCTAAGAAGCAACGAGTGAATGAAGAAAGTAATAACTTTGATCAAAACAATGAATTTGATTATGAAGTACCAAAAATTGAAGCTATAAATTTATCCAGTATGTAAGTCCTTGAATTTATTCTATATTCAATGGATACAATTGACTTTAATATAAATACTTGTTAATTTTGTAGTGTCTTTAATTATTTCACTAATTGGGTGACTACATCTCCTATAAGGACCTCTACTTTTCAACCTGCATAGAATTAATTAATGAATAATCCTCCTAATTTTTTTCGACTACCGATTTATGCTCGTAATTTAGTAGAAGAATTTGTTAGAGTACCTCCTGCTACATATAGGTCTCGTATTTTTCGTGGAGATTGGAAAGTTTTGTAGTTAGTAGATGATGTAGCACATAGTGACTATGATGTTGACTGTAAGTAGTCTAGACATTGTGATCTCCATCACAATGTCTGGATTGTTTTATGTTTTTATTTTCACACTTTGATTGCATTAGTGAGAGTAAAAGGGCCACCAACTTTTCTACTTGCATTTGTGATCATTGCGTTCAATCACACAAATCCAATTGAATTTTTCTGTTATGTATATTTATAATCTATATTAAATAGTTGTCCAATATTGAAATCCTTAAATGTTGTTCGCCATTAGAAGTTCAAATGACAAATGGCACTTTTGCAATGTATATAATGTTCTAGCGAATCTAGCAAAACTATAGACAAGTGAGATGTTTTTCCTGTTTGAAAGTCCTTTTACAATAATACCATTTTGTAGTGCTTCTCAAAAATCTTTAAAGATAAAATAACAAACCCTTCTCCTTTACTATGGAGGTATTGCAATAAATCTAATAAGAATGAATTAAGCTCCTTGGACTCTTCATCTTCAAGAGGTTCTTTTTTCTCCACATCTATTGTAGAGATCTCATTAATATGTTCAAAATTATATATATTATTTTGAAGTATTTTGTTAATTATCCTCTAATCGTTTTCCTAATGATTGAAATTTCAATCATTTCAAATCTATATTCAATTATGCTTGCAATACATAAATAGATTGCTCTACAAAACATTTGATATTATCATGTATACTAAATGTTTTAAGAAAATGGCAACAAAATTACATATTCAATATATAACAACCAAATTTAGTTTTGTTCATATTAACCTTACACCATTGACTTCTATTTCCTACACAATCTTAGGTCTTTCTCTACACACGGTAATAGTTCCTTCATTTTAAGGATTCAAAAAAGTGTCTATAAATTACTTTGTAATCCATGCTCCATGCTCCATGCTCAAAAAAGTGTCCATAAATTACTTTGTAATCCATGCTCCACGCTCCATTCACCATAAGCAATGCAGTTCACATGCAATCCAAGTTGTCTAATGTGAATTTCCTTTAATGAGCAATGGAATTTTCAAAGTCAACAGCTGTAGTGTTTTAAAGTCATCCTTTTTTAAAGTCATCCTTTTTTAAAGTCATCCTTTTTTAAAGTCATCCTTTGATTCCCTCAAATGTAAACTATATTTTTGTTGAAAAATTCAATATCGTCTTATACATTGGATTGAATTAGGGCCTGTTTTTAGAATGTAGGCACTTTCCACACCTACCATAAAAGTGACATTAAAAACACTCAATGCTCATTGAAGTTCTTAATATCACATGCAATTGCATTTTCTGTGACATAACAAAGTGCAATAGTGGGAATAGAAATTGGGATTATTTTTTAATCAATTACATCTATTTCAAAGAATTTGGTGAGGAAATCTCTTGCCACTGCTGGTGGCGAAATCCACTGAAGTTCGCTCTCAAGTTGGCTAACAACAATCGGTAACATACCAGAAGCCCAGATCAGGAAGCAGTGAAACACAAGCAAAGTTGACATGTCAACCAAGAAAAGTATACCTCTAAATTCCCAGATCAAAATTGGGCAGTGCACTTTTACACCAGTCTTTTGATTTATTTCTGCTCCCAGCAGAAAATTTGGCTGCATTTCCTACAGAGCCGTTTTCAGAAGAGTTTCTCGAACCTAATTTGCGGTTGTCCAAGTCAGCCGATATCCCAGATGAGTTCGCGGATGATGTCCCTGATGATTTCATGAGTTTGTCCAAGT
The DNA here is from genome assembly GCA_951230915.1 of Antitrichia curtipendula. NCBI lineage: Eukaryota > Viridiplantae > Streptophyta > Bryopsida > Hypnales > Leucodontaceae > Antitrichia > Antitrichia curtipendula. Next base: position 3,259,761 of record OX579634.1, read on the forward strand.
TCGAGCCCACCTGGTTGAGCCTACTGCGGAACTGATCAAAGATATTTGTGGACTGAATTTGAAAGTTGCGCGAGTGTCTGTAAAGACCTTCAGTCCCATGCTCGTCATCCTGAGTTTGAAGTGGCATTAGTACATACTGATATGACAACAAAAAACAGAGTTTTGAAAGTCCTACAGCTGACCATGAAATTTCTCTACACTTCCAGATTGATAAGACTAGTTGTGAATGTAACCAACATCAGCACAAATAATGAGTGATTGTCCTCAAGTAGACCAAGACTGCTGTACCCACTCAAAAATGTCACATGGATACATGAGCAGTACTGGTCAGACTTGCAGTTGGAACTACCCATATTTAAACTATTCATACAAGACATGTTGAGTAATGACCTTAATCAGTTGTAGCAGCAAGCAGCCATTCTCTGATGTAGAAAGCTTCTTAACATCCTCAAATTCTTCCATCAAAGCCCTGGATACAATAAATGACTTCAGCATATCTTAAGGGAACAAGTGAGCACAACGTCATTATCATTGCAGAGACCAACGAAGGCCATTGCAACCATAGTCAATATTACAACTAAGATGACACCTATTTTAGCATACTTTTTGGTTCACAGCGTTGCTAATATTCTCCTTCACTGTCACTAATCTAAGATCGACAACAACAATTATTGCTCAATGTGCACAATGATGTAAAAAGAATAGGCACATATCTGATATGAAAAAGCACATAACCTTGAAAGATCAGTTTAAATAAGAATGATCTTAGGTTGACCAAAAGGAAGAGATGTAATATTAGACTTGTGATACCAGAAGGAGCTGACCTCAGGTTTGTGCAGTCCTTGCCATGGCGAACCTTTGCATATTCCTCCATCATGACCCACACTTGTCTAACTGTCTCATCAAATTTTGATCCCCATCTAACATCCTTTTCGTTATGTAACAGACACACAACTCGACCTGCAACAACAAATTACAAAATGATGGGTCAAATGCCCAACCGCTAATCATCCAGCTAGAGTTCTTCACTATGATCTGTCAACCCACTCACTAAGTAAATAAGTCCAATGTCGCACTCAAGAACTCACAGATGAAGTATCGTGAAACTCTCAAAACTAAGTAATGAAGGCCTTACTTTAAGTTATTCAAATGTAGAGATCACAAAGGGAAAAGATTGGCCATATATTAGGCTTACCCATCTTGCTGGCCAAGAACTGCCCTTTAGACCTACTGCAGTGAGAATAATGGCCAAAGCAATACAACTTGTAACCTTCCCAGAAATCTTGAACCCTGTTTCAAAAGATTACAAGTCAATCCCAATGGACTACTCCTGGTAACAATGCACTTCAAAGCTCTCCGCAGAAGCACCTCAAAAAAGGAAGCACTGTACAGTATACTATTGGAAAGCACCTGGATTCTTTATGAACACAACATATGCGATGAGAAACAGTCTCTCGAAGGCAAAGGAACGTCACCAACCTAAAATTCTCATTGTCAAGAATGTTTTGTACTTCCTGTGAGCACTTGGTAAATACTCTCCTTGTGTGAGGAGATGCTTCGCCCTCCACTTTTTCCGCCAATATTTCATGCTGCTCCACCACAACGTCAAACTGGTCGTCAAGGTTGATAACACTGCGTGGTCTATTATTGTCGAGTCTACTCTCTTGCTGTATCAAGTCATGTTCAATATAAAAGCAATCCTCATCATATGACTCTGGGCATGCTCTGCCTACATTGAGTTTCTGAATACGGTCAACACAATCCAGAGTGGCAGATCTCTCTTCATATCGCCGTCCTGATGTAGAAGATAACATGGAAGTTTCTTCCCTTTCCACCGGTTCACGAGTACAGGAATTCGCAGTGCTTGATGATTCATGAGAAAAGGAGTTTACTGGCCTCTTGCAACTATTGATGACCTGTACAACTACAATGAGGACAAACAAATCGCCAAAGCAAGACGTTAGAACTTGTGTACACTGTCGTCATCCCACCTACACCTCAGATACGCACGAGTATTCCAATAAATTCTTCGAAAGAGAACATACTGTCACGACGCTTAGGCTGAATTTCCTGTTTTCCAAAAGCCTTGGATGGAGCTCGAATCCTTCTTGTTCCTGCTGAAAATCGACAGATAGTCAAATGACATGAAGGATAGAAGCTTTGCTCAGCCACGCAGAAAGCAAATAGCAAAAGGCTAAACTTCAAAGTAAACAAATAGCTGTTTCAAATCCAAAGCACTCCTTCAATCGCGGAAGACAACAAAGCTGTCATTGCCGCAGACAGAGTAGGGTCTGTGGATTGAACGGACTCAAAATCATGGTAGCAAGAAGATGTTGACTAAAGTTGGGAATTAAAGCTTACAGTCTTCAATTATATCCTCTATCTCCCGCTCCGCATGATCTTGCGGTGAAACTCGATTAGTCGACTTTCCTGTACAACTTGCAACAGAGTTACAGTCGTCAGATCAGGATCATACTGGTGATCGCCTGCGAGCCTGAAGGACCAGCTGTGCTATTAAGCAAAAATATAAGCATTTTCGCCTCTTTCATAGGGCATAGTATTCTTAAAACCCTACGTTCAATATGAACCAAGAGAAGTGATAATATACTATAATGACACGCAAATATAGTAACCACAACTTCCATGTCAAAACCAAATTCCTTACGCCAGATTCAGAAACATCAATGGACTGGTGCTGAACACAACCTTGAAAGGAAGATTTGGGATGCTGCCGGGGGAGCTTCTTCTGGTTGATAGGACTGTCACTGATTACTACGACCTCAGGAACAGAAGAGGATATTCCTTTGATATCATTCACCTCCACAAAGAAACTCTCAAATTTAAGAGTCGTTCCACTTGTAATGTCCTCGCTCGCTCCCAGAAACAGTTCGTCAATCTCCTTTCCTTCTTTGTCACAAAGGACTACCTGTCAAAATGCCACTGATAAATAGGTAGAATCACCATTCCACATGCTAATATTGAATAAATAAATAATTAAATTACACTCCCAAACACCATTATAACCTAATCAAGCTCAGAACTCGTACCTTCTGTTCACGACCATTCTTCTGTACAAGCCGAACAACACCATCAAAGTCTTGTTTCACTTTCTTGATTGAATTGCTAGTGTAGGTTACAATCCATTTGGTTCCCACTGCACAAACGAAGAAGGTACAACTTGGATACGAATGACAACCATGTGAATTCCCTTCTTTGAACAAGCAATTAACTAAACAACATGACTCTAATTACAAAGTTTATTTCAATTACTGCAGGGACGCACTAAGTGTTTCAGATCACATTATTCTAATGCAATAAAATCAAATTCAAATTCTCTAAACGAAATCAGCGAAAAGAATACGTTCCTCCATCTCACTGAAACCACCTCAAAACAGAAATATACTCTAGTAGGAAAAGCGCAATGTAATTACCGCATCTTGCAGAAATTGACAGTAAACGGTACAGTGGAGAGTACACTCCATTAGGTTTCCACAGCCCAAAGAAAGGAGAGACAAAGTGACAAAAAACAAGTGAATTCTCAAATTATGATGCGCAATTAAAACAAACCACACAAAACGAACCTCTCCAATTCAATTTTCAAAGAAACAGCCAAATGTAGGTTCCCAAACAAATTGAGGGTTGGAATTCTAACCACTTGCAGTCGAAGCTCGATCCGTCGAACGAGACGGAGCGAGAGCAGAGCTGGTGCGAGCTGGAATGGAGGATCGGGGCGGCAGGGGACCAATTGTCGAAGAACAACGGAGGCCGTCCTCCACGAGTTCCCCCACCACGACGACATACGATTCGATCTTGAGGGTTTGATTGACTCGAACGTCATTGGTCCTGGGTACAATCTGCGCTGCCAAAACGGTCGAGCCGCCGGCGTCAGAGAGAAAGATCCTTCGGATCACTTGCCCAGGCATGTAGCGGAGCGTGAGAAAGCCATCGAGCTTGGGCTTGGAAGGGGGTTTCGTGTAGACAACGTGCCAGCGAGTGCCTTCGAGGACAGGGGCGGCCATGAGGAAGAGGCGACATGAAAGAGGGGAGCAAGCAAAAGAGCGAGCAAGCAATTCGGAAGTGAGGGGCGTTTGAAAGTGCAACGTCAATCGGTGGCGGCGTCAAGGTCACGCTTCTACAGGCCCTGCCGGATGCCGTGGGACGCTGCCACGACTTCACCTCTATGAGTCGCGTTAACCCTTGGAACCAAACCAGAATTAACTCACTTCAATTCCTCTCAATTCCCTTCAGAAGTATGTACGTTTATACATGGGTATGCTTCTTCTTTTTTTCACTTCTAAAATATACACTTCAACATTTCCATATCACCAATGTATTGAATTTTTTTTCAAAACGGCATTCTTTTCAAAAAAAAATGTTTGGGATCAACAAGATTAATGCAAGATTAGGGACAATTGATAGTGACATGTTGGCAAAATATTCTAGAATGTCATTCACATGATGGCCATAATAAACATGAATGTAAGTTAATTCAAAAGTTGATTGGATGGAGTTCAATCATGTGACAAAATCTCCATTGAAATATCTCTACTTCTACCTAGATTAGGTGAAATTATTATTTTTGACTATATGTCTTCTAAACCAACAAATTAACCGTTTGCTTCTAAATTCTTTCATCTACCATATCCGTTTCAGTGTCAGTTGAGCTTCACATTCTATTTGTCCTGCTAAATCATTACAACTTTCATGATCATTCTGAGTATTTATACATACAATATGTCGAGATAGTGTGAGTAGTGCTAGACAGTGAGAGCAGTGTTAGTTAGATCAATTTGTGAGGATTAGAAAACAACTCTTTTTGGATTTCAAGAATCTGCCAAACTCATGCAGTAGGGTTGGTGATTTTGTAGTGATAGCATTGATTGGAAGATCATTCTCTTGTTTAATTTTGCAATCAATTAGAATGGGTGAATCAAATGCTGAAAACAACCTCCAGCTTTGGGCGAAGGTCCTCACATCTGCAATGTGGATGCACAAATAACGCCTAACTACAAAATCCAGGTCGTGTGCATTCACGAGGTTTGTGAGGAAACCATTCCCTTCACCATAGGACTGGCAAGAGACATGCAAAAGCATTTCAACGAGAAGCATCGTCTACTCTGCAAAGCATACAAGAAGGAAGACTTCACTAGCAAGGAGGACCTGGAGGAGCACTTGAAATCAAATCACGAAGATAGCTTCTGTTCTGAGTGCCATGCCTCGTTCAATTTGACATCAGCCATTGCTATGCATGTAAGTAAGCTCACTGATTCCTACATTTTAAAGCTATTTAATCAATAATTTATAGTGCATGTACAAGTCAATTAAGAAAATGTTTCTTGATAGTATGTCGTAGTCTATACAAAGTATTTTTTAATTATGCTTGCATAACTTATTGAAGGATAGTTAGCTAGAGTTTGTATTTAAAGTTTACGGATTATTACATACGTAATAATCAGTTTGTTACAAACTTGGTTTTAACGCAGATAGAGAGTCCAAGGAATGCTTGCTTGATTACACCCTAGGTTTTGGCAAACGCCTTGCACCAAATTCAGGTGGACAAGAAAAATTTGGATAGACAAAAAGATGAGACTGATCCAAACGCGGTCTATTCGCCTATCAATTGCACTATGACAATATCAAATGCAGCCCTAATGAAATCATGTAAGCTGCTTCTTTAGCTTTGAGTTGATGCCCAAAACTCTTCATTGTGAACTTTCTCGGGACTTTTCTAAAATGACAATCTAGAGTATCCAATATACTATTATCAATTGTAGCACACCAGTCACACTATTTCAAAATTAGGACCTAGATGAACAAGGTTTGAGTGTATTTATCTCAATTAAAATAATAGAAAATGATAGTACGGTTTACTTCACTATGGATAAAACAAGTTTTTGAAACAGAAGGAATTTAGGCAAACGTTGTTGCATGTCTACAAGGAAGCACTAAGCTACAAGCGATAAGAGATTAGGCACCTACATTGACTCACAAAAGTACTTGGCTGTTGTTTGTGAATTTATTTGGAATGAAATTGTGGAGTTAGTTTAATGAATCCGTCTTCCAAATTAATTAGGGTTAACCAACATCATTTAACGCAGTATTAAGTGGCTTCCTTTGGGTAATCCAAGTGGTACATTTTTGTGGAAGTGGTTTAATTTATTTCAAAGGTGGCCAACTACATATGTTGATTATAGTGACTTCTTCTTCCACTTGTGTTTCCATTGTGAATAGAGATCTTTGAAAGCTTCCAAAAGTCTTAAGTTCAGATTCTTCACATTTCTAGTAGTCACAATGAAGAAAACAAATTTTCATGAGTGTTACCAAGTCATAGCATTGAGTGAGCAAGGATTTTCACAATGTTTCGTAGTCGACCATCTTAACATTCCATGTAGTATAGTTGGGCACATTTTAGCTCGCTTTAAAGAAGATGGCGAAGTGTTTGATTGTCTCAGATCAAGGAGACCATGTCTTCTGAGCATTCGGGATGAGAGGCTTGTTGTGAGGACTCTCAATCAACCGAAATTAAGCACTGCGCAGTTGTAGGGCGTATTTTGAGAGCTCAAGGTCTTTGTCTGTGTGATGAGACTGTTCGTCAAAGTTTTTTGGGGCAAGGGCTTGGGGTTAGAGTGAAGAGGAAGAAAACATTTTTGACAAAGAAGCAAAGGCAGAAGCATTTACAATGGGCAAAGGCTTCATAGAACTGCAATGTAGAAAATTGGAGTCATGTCATTTGGTCAGATGAGTCTAAGTTCAGTGTTTATGGCTCAGATGGTCGTCAATAGTGCTGAAAAAATCCTACAGAGCCTCTTCGTGATTGCCATGTGCAATATACGGTTAAACATGGTAGTGGTAGCATTATGATAATTATGGGAATGCATGAGTTGGACAGGTGTAGGAAACCTTTATTGCATCGATGGCATTATGAATTTGAAAGTTTATCTTGACATTCTAGATGTGCAGTTGTTGGGTACTATTGAGAGGCAAGGTCTTAATGAGGAAGAAGTCATTTTCCATCATGATAATGATCCAAAGCATACATATGGTCTTCTACAACAATGGCTAGGTTGGCAGGATTTTTCTGTGATGGAGTGGCCACTACAATCTCCCAACCTAAATCCTATCAAACGCTTGTGGAATGAAGTAGATAGACATTTAAGGTTATTTGATGATTCACCTAAAAGTAGAGATGATTTGTGGGAACAGATCCAGGTTGTTTGGTAGAGCACTGATATAGAATTATTTTGTACAAAAACGCATCTGTACAATGCCAACTAGGGTGGCTGATCTTTTTGCAGCTAAAGGTGGATATACACGTTGGTAGACTTGTAGTTGTTGTATATATGTAGCATTTGCTACTTTTGAGATTTTCATTTTGAGTTCTCTTTGCGTTATTATGATTTCCTACTTAATCAACATATATTCTTGGCTATGCTTTTTGCATATTTTTTTCAAATTCTTTTCACGAATTATTCATAACGTGTTCTTGACAAGATGTGTAATGTCTATGATGAATCTTGCTTACTATTTCACACTAGTCCAAAAGTTTTTGTCCAATTTTCACGATTACAAGTAATGGCCAAGTACTTTTGTAAGTCACTATACCATCATCAGCTAGTGGGACTACTTCTATCCACAATACAAGTATCGATAGTGGCTATTGTAACAACAATTATTATTCTCCTCCTAACTCAATCTTACAAAATAGATTTGAGCATGTCAAAGGCACCAGTGGCTACAGCTTGGCGTTGCAAAACAAATGTAGTGGATTAGGGCATATCAAAGGCATTGGCTGCAGCTACTATGCCATTTTTCCCAATTTCATGGATCCAAAATCAACCAATAGATTAGGCAATTATGATAGCCTTTGGTTGAGAGGTGATAAGACCAATTCAATCAGGAAAATTGGGAATGGACTTGCGCCTCTTCTACGATTAAATTCACAAATAAGTTCACCCAATTGGAACTTTTTAATTGTTTAGCATAAACTGTCAACCGAGATAATCACATTCCTTTGGACCTTGGATGCTGAGAGAAATTTCTTGGTGGAATTATGCAGTCCATTTCAGTTGCTGCTATATAATCAAAGCACAAGTGAAAGACAACTGGTGGAAGTCTATGAACAAGTGAGGCTTGGAATTGATGAAGTAAAAGAAACATGGGAGTCTATCCATATTTATTTATTTAACAAAATTAAAGATTAGTCTGTCGGCAATATACAACAAAATTATGCAATATATGCTAGTCTACCAAATAGATAGGAAGGACCAACAGCACAAACGGTGTTACCAACAAAGCTCTTTAAATTAAAGGCGTAAGTTGAAAATTCAATAGACAGCAAAAGGTTAGTATCACAATATATTGATATCTATATGCCACAAACTGAAACGGATTATGAGATCAGCCACTAGCTAAAAGACCTTGAGCTATGGCATTTTGATCTTTCCAATAATAATCAAATTTTTGAACATTATATTGACATGAGGAATTTGGAGCCCATTTTAATTTTACTTCAGTTAATTTTATATGGAATATACTTTAGTTTATTTCTACAAAGTCTCATTACAATAATCTACGCCTTTGAAGCCCTAATTTCTTCAATACAAAACACAAACGAATTATTGTACATTGTTGTGCCGGTCACAGTCCTACTATAACGACCCGTATCTTGTAGTGATCATTTTTAGGACAATATTACAAGTCCTGTTTGAGAAATGGATGCAACAAAAGCATATTGAATTACTATTTCAAAATACAGAATGAAGAAAAGATTACCATTCGCGGCAGTTCTCAAACTACCTTTGTAATCGAAGATTTTTTCCTTGCTTTTTTTTTCCTTCAACTCTTCCCATTTAGTACTCAAAATCACTGTGGATCGATTTTAATATATAACTGTATATACATTTAACTCACTCTGATCCATGGAAATATTGGCACTATATAAAACTATTAATTACACCATACTTTGCAGTACTCCATCCATTCTCAAATTGTAAATTGACCTATGTTCGGGAAACCAAAAACGCCTACACATCAATCTCTAGCGGCAACTTCTCTACTCCTCCTTTCCCCACACACTAGGTGTGTATTGCAAAATTGTTGCCTCTCAAATAGCTTACGCTAAACTAAAAAACTTTAGGGTCACAAAATCCTGATTCAACAGTCCTCACAGATGAAAAACGATCATCAACAAATTCTCATCCTTAAGTGCGAGATATATACTAGGGGTAGTTACAACCTCTCCAAGAATTGAAGCGATTTTAGGAGATTGGATGCATGCCATGTTGTACTTAAGTGGTTTTCCATAGTTTCAGGATCTCTCAACCTCCGAAGTCCGGAAAGTGCCGTTCTTTTGCTCCATAGGTGAAAAAACAAGTTGGAGAATGATTTTCTTCGGCAACTTTTCACTCCCGATTACATCACTTTCACCTTGCTTGACCCCTGTCCTCTTTTCACCCCTAAGTGCAGTCCTCCTTCTACGCTCCTTAGTGTTATGTACCATCTTCACACATTCATCATAGTGAATTAGTCTCAACCTCCAAGAAAACCATGTTGCTCATGTTTAGAAGAGGTGTTACATCGCCTTCTTACTCAACGGCTTCCATTGGCTCTTCTTTTCTCTCACCACTCTCAAGGGGGGTAGTGAGCGGTAGCAATAGAAAACTATGTGCAAACAAATGATGGGGTGCCTAAAAAACATTTGAGATAAAAATTATAATTTGTGTCTATATACTATAGGGTACAAAAATGCCATGATATATCTTCAAACTACTATAGGGTACAAAAATGCCATGATATATCTTCAAACTACTATAGGGTATAGAAAAATAGGTTTAATTAAAAAAAAAATTAGACCTAGGATATCTCCCTTTTTATTCTTTTTTTTGGCTAAGAGTATTAAATGTTCTTGCCTTGTGAGTGGTATGTTCAAAATGTTCAATAATTTTATAGACTTTACTAATTTCTACAATAGATGTTGGCTGGCTTTAGGCGGTTGTCATTTAATTTTGGAAATTGGTGGTTCTTGTTCCAGGTCCTCTGTTTGTTGTTCTGGTTGTTCAGGGTTCAGGGTCCACTCTAGGGTTTGGGGATAGGCCAGTTTGTCTTTTCCACTGTCTTCGGTGTAGGGTTACATACTACTATTTCATACTACCATGATTGTGCAAAAATAAATCTTACATATTATTGTGCATACTGTGAAGACATGTACATTGAATCAAACAATGTAGGTTAAAGTAAAGTTGATATCAAAAAACAAACTCTATATCATTCATATTAATCATATATAAAGGACTTAAAGTTAAAGTTCATTTGATAGCATTCAATAATATGATACCTACCTAGAAAATGAGTGTCATTGACAATTTTTATGGAAGATACAATACTAGTATTGACTACACTTTTCTGTTAAGTTCTAGTTGTAAGTAGTAATTAGTGGGGGGAAGAAAAGAAAGTTTGAAAGAAATTTAGTGTAGGAAAAAAATTGTAGTAAATTTATTTTTTTAACCTAAATTATCATATCATTTATTCATATCAATTGAAAATTATAAGTAATGCAAGCCCCTTCTCTAATAATCCAAAGTAGGAAATTATATAATGATAGCGTGTTTTAAAAAAAATTAAAAATAATAATACCTCCCTAAAAAATACTTGGTGTTTGCAACTGTCCCTTTAGTTTTTTTACACACCACCCCTTCTAAGTCACCACTCTCAGATTTTGTGAGAAAATTTGCTTCTCGGAGACTAACGCTATTGTAAGGTGAGAAAATATCTACTGACAAAGATTCCCCTTTGACTTTATTAGTGTCACAGCCATCGTCTCCCAATGCAGGTGATAATAAAGAATTGTGGAATAGCAACTTCAATGCTATAGTAGTGGTATTTTTATATATTTTTATATTATTGATTTTTAAATTATTGAATATCTTTAATTAGTGCTTTTTGATGCATATATTAAATGAATTCTTTTTGTAAAATCACTCATTGTAATATGATAGCATTGTATATAAAAATAACATCAACTTAGGGTCATATGAAATCAATTAAGAAAGTCATTTAACCCTTGAAGGACGCCAAGGACACAAAGTATCTAATGGATGATTTCTTTGTTCATTGTAGAAAAAAAACATGCAACAATTGGTTCAGTACCTTGGTCATGCAAGGGGTGCATCCTTCAAGGTTTATTATAAAAATTTCTACAACCATTTGTTTAAGTTGATGTACATGAAGAAAGTCAAAATGACTATTAGAAGCTACATTTTACTTGTAAAGAAAGGAACATCATAAGTTTTCATATTTCTTTAATAGAATATCTTGTAAATTTTCAAAGTCAAGACTTGAAGACAACTTAAAGTGTTTCAATGTTTCATCTTTAAATTGTTAGAATGGTTCAAAATACTCCTTTGAAATACTCTATTACTTTATAGCCAAGACATTCTCTTTTTAAAATTGATGACATTCACCAATGACTATTTTAGGTCATATTTGTAACACTTTAAAGACCCTAGTTGCCATTAACCCCTAAAGTTTAGAGACTATGTTTTCTCTAAAAATGCTCCAAAATTATCCTATCTAGTACAAATACCAAATTTTTGATAAAAAAAACATTTTTGGACACATGTAACCGTAGGATCTTATAGTGCGCTGGTTTGAAAAGATGTGGAAAAAAATTCACAAATTTTCATCATGTGGATTGCAAGATATTAGTGTTTGAAGTGGCAAAAATCTTTTTTTTGTCCTTGTGAAAAACTGAGCAGCTAGACTTCTCAAGGTCACATTTGTACAAAAAAATGTCCAAAATGGTGGTTACTCTTTGGATTCATTCTTCAAGGCAAGTTGGCTACATGCTTAAAAATTTTGAGATCATTTGAAATTGCACAACATATAAGAAAAAAAATAGTAAGCAGAAAGAAGTAGAGAATGATTCAAAATACAAAATTGTTAAGAACTTAGTTATGGAATTGAAAAATGCCAATTCCAATGGTTGTAATGTTGTAATAAACAATCTACATTCTTTGATTTTATTTTTTCCAAAAATATTTAAAATTGAGTAAGATAAAGGACTTCAAAGTTTATTTTAGAGTAGAGAATCCATATCTCCCCGCAAACTAAAACTCCTCATAACTTTCATCTCAACAATCAAAATGAAATAATTCAAATCTTTCCAATTATATATAAATCTGAAGAACCAATTTCAATTTTTTATTTCTGAAAAAAGCGATTTTTTAAGAAATTTTTGAGCTACCCGCTGACCAATGAAAATTACATATTATACAATAATTTTTTAACCATATAGTCAAAAGTTATGAAAATTGTTGGGCCTTAAAGCTACTCCTTGGGCACATGTTGTGTGAAAATTTCAAAGAATTTTTTTTTTGTTTGTAGTGAGCTACCTAAAATTGTTATTTTGCCAAAAAAAATGGTGTTTGGTCCTTTAGGAGTTAAACTCAAATTGGTTATCACCATAACCTCCTCTAAACTAAAACAAGACTTTCAAATGTTAAAGTTCTATGGCTCTTTTAATACATTAAATTGTCCTATTAGTGCATCTTACAATACAAACTTACATATAATTATAACTTTTCCAATGGAGTAATATTTCGACCAATGATATTTGTAATGATTCTTCAACACGATACCAAAATGATTATTTAGTATGGGTGAATAATTGTTTGTCTAGTGAATTGGTATGGTCCACTTTAATTTTCATGAAATAAATAATTAGGATGTAATTAGAAAAAATTGCCACTTGTCCCTAGGCAAGTATGGTACATCAAAAACCTTACATGATTCAATCCATCCTAAATATCAAAATGTTAAACAATAATCTCCACAACAATTAACATCCATGCTAAATAAACCTTGATGAATAACTAGAGTGCCCAATTATTTTTATTATGATCTTTAATAGTATGTGCTCATGAGAAATAAAATAGACCATACTAAACACCCATTTTGGTGTAGTATACATATAATGAATAAAAATAATTCTCCCTTGTAAAAATTTATAACCATATGTAAGTTCATTCGATAAGACAAATTGATGCATGTGAAAGATCAAGTTGCAACTCTAAACCACCCACCCTCTTTCCAATGGCCGGGGTGAATTGGCCCCCTCGCTCATCTTGCCAAAGTCCATCCAGGGGTGCATATAAAAAAAAACCCTATTTTGTGCCGTGTAAAATCTATTTTCTACAGGCCCCCAGCTCATTTGGGGCCTCTGATTGCAAATACGAATTCAGGATTTGCAAAAAAGTTCATGCATAGAAAATAAAAAAATTCAAGGTTTTCCAAGGGGGACGAGGGAGGGGGGGGGGAGTTCACCCTGGCCCTTTCCAACCCGGTTAGGGTGAATTGGCCTGCTTGCTGGACCCCTCCAAGTCATTCTAGGGGTACAAGTAAAAAAATACACCTATTTGATCCTCCTCCCAGCTAATTTGGGGCCTCTCGTTGCAAATATGAAAATATGAATTCAAAATTTACAGATTTTATCATACGTGGAAAATAAAAAATTTCAGCCTTTCCAACCCCATGTCACGTGGCAATCAAAGTGACAATAAAGGGTTAAAAAAACGAGGATGTGATATTAGAGAACAGGAAAGCGAAGACGCCTTGCCTGAATGCAGATAGGATGCGGATAAACTGACTCAAGGCTCTCAGTCTGCTCCAAAGGAAATACAAGAGTCTCTCTGAACGACAATCGAATTGCCCGCAATTGAATTCTGCACGGCAAGCATTGGCGACGGCAATGCACGCCTTGCAGACCAGCAGTATTGTAGTAATTCAGACTACTGTCAGCATGTTGTGGCGTTTCAAAGTCTAGGTGCAACAATTTTCACAATCCTCACACTTCTCACACCGAGAATTTCTGGTGTTCTAAGGAAGAGGTGAGCACCAGTGTAATGAACCGACACAAGAAGTTTCTCTTCTTTTGTGGAATTTTTTTTTCCTCTTTACTTCTGCAACTTCCATTTACACTTGTTCGTATGGAAATTTAGGGTTTACGGGGTTTTTGTGGAGGTTTTAGAGTCTAGGTCGCAGAGTTCGAACGGGTTGTGGATGATGAAGTGGAAAGCGGCATTTCCCGGGCAACAGGCCTTTGTGATATAGATAATGGTCGTGGAATAGGTTTTTTCTGTTCACTTCTGCGGCATTCCACTGTATATTGGCTTGTTCGTGTTGAATTTGGGGTTTATCATTGGGGGCAAGGGGAGAGGTTTTAGAGGTTTACATCAAGTCTAGGTCGTAGAGTAATTTTTCAGAATGGATTGTGGATGGTGAATTGAAGGCGCCATTTCTCGCCTTTGCATGCATGCCATTGTGGTACGGAGAGATTTAGCGGAGTGATTCAAGAGATTTTGAGAGTGGAAGGTGGTGTAAGGCGGGCGAGAAAGATTAGAGTGGAGGAAAACAGGTCGACATGAAGTATAACCGTAGAAAAAGTGGAAATTGAGCTGTTGTACTTATCGTTGTAGGCCATGGCGACAACGGTGTCTGCCGGGATGCAAGCTAGGGTAGCGACGCCGCATCAGAATGGAGGAACTATAGCCGGGAGTGGTCCCACTTCGACGTTTCTTTCTCGCAGTGTTTGGAGAATCAATTGCCCTAGAAAGCAGCTTGTGCGGCGGGGAATGAGATGTGAAGCCTCGGGCAAGGGTTTGAATGAACTGGCGGAAGAAGCTCGTCAAAGTGCTGGCGAGGCAGCTCGTGCTATTGGCAGGAAAGCTGACCAGGTTTTTGACGATGTGCAGGGCAAGGTATGAATGTCTGTTCCTTCTTCATTGAAATCATGCCTTACTTGCCCTTTCCTTACTCTGTATTCGAGCTTTTGTATCGAGAACGAGGGATAGAGCTCAGATTCTATCACCGTTTTTTCATATTTTCTGCTGTAGAACTTGGTTCTATACGTGTCGACAATATCAAAATCTGAAATATGTTTTTCAATTTAAAATAGAGAGTTGCATCATCGTATGACGGCAGTGATGTCGTTTTCTCTGCCTGCAGAAGAAGAGATAAATGCTTGGAAAGTCATGCTCATGATTAATATCTTACGATGGATTGGATAATATTCCAGAGCACTCTCATATGCAATGGCACCTCTTCTATGTCAATGTGTTGATTAAAATAATTGATTTGTCGTGGTGTGAAGTAATAGTAAACCCCTCGTTTAATTTTTTAAGTGGTGGATTTTTTCTTGTTGCGTTAAGTATCAACAGATCAGATTCTTTTCTTGAAAATCCGGTGAACTTTGCATCTTTCTTGCAATATATTCTGGCTTCTTGTGAGACTGTTTGTTGGTTTTGAGAAGTTAGGAGCGCATTGACTTAGCAGTGAAAGACTTTTTCACAGGCTCAGCGAGCAGCGCAAACTGCAAATTCGAAGGTTGAAGAGATAACCCAAAGGCTTGGCATTGAGGAGCCTCTATCGCAGTACATGGCGAAGAAAGGCAAGGTGATAAGGTCGGAGATGGTGGGCACTGCTGAATCCGTGTACAGCAGTGTGGTAGCTATTTCCAGTCGGCCCGTGGTCAAACGAAGCATCATTGGGTTTCTCTTATTTTACGCTTTCTCTGTCGTGTGGGCTGCACGTATCTTGCTCTTCGATAAGAAGTCTGAAGAGGCGCGAGAGCGGTTTGGGCGGGAGCTTCGACTTCAGAAGCTGAGAGAAGGAGGTGTATCGGCTCCTATCGCAAGAGCACCTCTTGATTTCACTGAAATTAAAGTGAATGGTCGAAACGTGCAGTCAGCCAATGATGAGGAGTTTCTAGACAAGGTGCGAAAAATTCAGGGCATGGCCCGTGCAGTTCGTGTCGCTGAGCAGGAAGTGTTCTCTCCATCCGAGAGCGCGTTTGTCAGCATCTCAGGGAAGGGCGCAATTCCAGAGTCTGAGAAGAAGCAGTCCTCGGTTCCCAAGGAAAAGAAGGGAAGGAAGAAGATACCCCTTGAGATCCAGGATGGGCCGGTTGGTTTGGAAAACAAGGTTTCCGCGAAAGTAGAGAAGCCTATTGATGGCAATGAGCACGCCAAGCTTGTACATGAGCCTGAACCCTCTGTAACAGCTGACCCTTTGAGACCGGTCGTTGAGACTCCGTCAGCAATTGAGGCTGAAGCTACCAAGAACGTGTATAATACTTCAGAGACCTTGCAAAGCCAGGTTTCTGAAATTGAGGCTCTAGACTCGATTGCAGCTCGGAGCAGTGACACACAGCTTCCTCTCAAAGGAGATGTGGTGCCGTCTTTGAACGGCAATAGTAAGCCGCACCTGTCCCCATTGAATGTGTCTGCAAAAGATGGAAAACCAACGCCGTCGACTTTGGGCAATGTGACTCCGACTTTCAACGGTGCAGCAAGATCGGTGCCCCCAATGAGAAGTCAACCGCAGAAGTTCAAATCTATGCGTGTTATTACATCCCCAGAGGAAGCTCGAGCCAGAATTGCTGCTAGAAAGGCCAAGGATGGAAGTTCCTCTGCAAAAACAACCTCGACGAGGCCTACGTTTCCGAGGATAAACGTTCCAGCTGTGGAGTCAGTTGCAAGTGAATTGGGAACTGATTCGGAAGATAGTCAACCAATAGATCAAGCCGGGTCCATGGAGAAAGATAAGGGTAGTGTTAGTGCTGAAGATAGTCAATCCTTTAAGGGGAACAAAGCGGGTTCGAAGTCTTCTTCGCGAGAGAAGAAACAAGAGCCGACGTCTGCCGAGAAGGAGGAAGAAGAGGCGTGGATGCGAGATGAAGTGTTGCGAAACATTGTGTTGAAAGTTCGTGACAACGAGGAGGCCGGCCTCGAGAGTTTTCATGGTCTTGACTCTGAGGCCGAGCAGAAGTTCTTCAAAGGGCTGGAACGCAAATTCGAGCGTGAGGGAGAAGCTGTGAAGAATTGGATTCAAGATCGTGTGGAGAATCTAGACTATGGTATTGGTGGCGTGGGAGTGGATGACCCTCCGGAAAGCTTTGTTGCCAGATGGAAAGATCAAGACGACCCTGAAAGAGCCAAAAGGTTTGCAAAATTTCAAGAGGACCGCAGACGAATTCTCGAGAAGCAAATGGGCATATCTCAAACAACGGACGACACATCTAGTGCCTCAACATCGCCAAGCCCTGCTTCAAAATCTTCTCAAACAACAGACCACCCCTCTAGTGCATCAACATCTTCTTCGCCAAGCCCTGCTTCAAAATCTTCTCAAACAACAGACGGCGCCTCTAGTGCATCAACATCTTCTTCGCCAAGCCCTGCTTTAAAACCTTCTCAAACAACAGGCCGCCCTTCTAGTGCATCAACAGCTTCACCGTCCCCTCCAAGGCCTGCTTCTGCCAAGGACATAACCAAGAAGGATGCAGCAAAGGAGAGATTGCAGTCGAATGGGAATGCATCGGGTAGTAAGACGATTGTCACGAGCACTGGTAAACAAGCCAAGCCTGTTCCACGAGAATGGCAGCACACGAAGAAGTGGGCGCAAGAGCTTCAACAGAAGTACGATCTAGAAACTGACACAGAGAAGCGTTCACTGATGGAAGAGGTGGGTCAGGACCTGGACAGATGGATCACAGAGGATGAAATTGAGGAGGCCAGTAGGTTGTTGTCTCAAGGGTTACCGGGGGAGCAAGAATACGTCCGAATGCATTATGAAAAGACCAGGGAGAAGATTAGTAAGCAGCATGAGATGTTTGGATCGGGAGGAATGCTCAACAAGTACGGGGAGTACAAGGAGACAAATAAGGAGTCAGAGCTATGGTGGTTAGATCTGCCCTATGTGTTATGCATTGGGCTCACCACCTCTTCCGATGATGGCAATAGCAGTTCGGGTTTCTATTCTCTAGATATGACTCCGGACTTTGCAGGAATGGAAGAAGGCCCAACGTCGACATACAATCACACTGTAGCTTTTCAAGACCAGAAAGATGCTGTCAATTTCTGTGGGTTGCTACTCTCGGAGCAATACTCGGCAGATGTCATCCCCCTTGCTCCCAAGGATCTGTACCAGGACGCCAAGCAGGAGGGATTCAAAGTCACTGTGATCAAGAAAGGGCAGCTTGGACTTGTGCCTGGGCAAGCTTTGGATGATGTGGAGCAGCGCTTGATTGAAATTGGAAGCTCTGTTTACTGGGAGGAGCTCGAGCGGGCACGCTCCATTGACATCGATGCAGTTCTCGATGAAGGCTTGGGTTATGGGAGACCATCTCGTTGATGCTGGTTTTGGAAGTTTAGGTTTTGTTAGGATCATGTTATTCTGTATTCTTCATCAACGACATAAAGCTTGATGATGTTTCACAACGTCTCTTCTCGTTAAGGGAAGTCCCACCTGTTGTTGCAACAACCTCTGGCTATTCTGTGTGTTAGAAAATGTCTGCATAAAATTCTTGAATGGAGATCCTGACACCTTGTGCCCACCTGATGATTAATGAAGAACCAAAGCGTCCAAGAAGCTCCGTTCCTCTGATATCTTTTTTTGACACACGTTCTTTTTGAAAAATTCCATATTCTGGCGTCTATGTTTTCTGCAAATACCTCAATTTCATCATATCGGTCTTATAAAAGTACCTCAATTTCATTATATCGGTCATGAAGGAAGACTGCTTTTTGAAAGTCCATGCTTTACTTTGGAAGAATGAGATATATGCAGTAAGTATTTGCATGTTATAGGACAGTGTGACCAATGTTTTATTGCAGATGATAAGCGGGAAAGGAAAGTGGATGCTAAGTGCCTGGGAATGCTTGAAGCAGCTGCGGATGATCGCACTCGTAGAGAGTAGTTGACGACGTTAACTATGCTGGCAAAGTATGTTTCGTGATGTGGGATTCCTGGCTTTGTAAATGTTTGAGAGAATTCTTGGTGGTGAGTTCTCAATCCAGGAGTTTCGGAGAATGAGATAGGCTTACTTTGGGGGTCCTTCGATCAGCTGTACAAACTGGTCGTGTAGCTTCATATTAATCTTAGTGAAATTGGTGCTGTCTCAGTCACCTGACTGAAACCTCAGATATATAAGAGTCCTAGTTTTTAGTGCAAATGTAATTGCTACGAAAGACCTCATGTTGTGTACGGTTCGATTTCTACGTATTGTACGGTTCACATACTTTTTGTGTGATTATAAAGGCATGGTTGTGACCGAGTTCTTATGATGGCAGATCGAGTTCTTATGATTTCCTGACTCTTCTTATATGTCAACGGGTTATTTCTGTTCCACTCTGTCATTGACCAATATGATCAAGCAGTGGATGTGCAGAGTTTGTGCTCTGTTTTATGTCACTCACTCGTGCTCGTTATGAATTGTCTTTCCTCAATAGGAAGTTTCGAAGGGTGATCCTCTTAAAAGCGTTCCAATTGCAACTGCTACGAAGCAGGGTGTGAGCCGCAGCGATCTTTGGGTACAAGAGCTACCTCTGTCGAAATAAAAATTTAACGCTATGTGTGAACTTCGTGTGGAATTTCGAAGAGGAAAGTTGTAGACCACTTACGGAATGGCACCTTCTAAATATATTCTTGGAAAATGAAGAACTTCTCAGAATTAAACAGGTTTGCGCTTGTGTCTAGATGTCCATTCTAATTGAGAGTTTTGGAGCACTTTAGGGGCATTATTAATGTGTGAACTTACAAGTTCTTTCATCATGACAGAGAATTAGAAACCAGTTCCTCTTATCACACTAATAGGCCTTGTGTCACGTTCAACCACGCTCATTGAATGTGCATTTCATCTCCGTTCCAGAGCCTTAGATATCTATCTATCTTCAGTCTTGTACTCCCTGGGTTCTGTTTGATAGTGGATTCAGGCTCCTGTTAGCAGTTTCCATTTCACCTGTACCAAATGAAAGGTGTGGTAGATAGAAATTGTGCCTAACAAATTGCGCTTGCGCTGGACTTGATCTGTGTCTAGCTAATTCAATGGCAGGGAATGCGATTTTCATTTCGATTTCCAGATATTTGATCCGTGCTGCACTTCTGTTGATGCTAAGCAACCTGCTGTGTCTATGCGATGGTCAGTGGTGGTTTACTACAACGCAATCACCTCCACCACCTTCGACAGAGTATTCGCCGACTGTCTCCCCTCCTTCGCCTGGTTTTCCATCGAATTTTCAAGGCACTCCACCTCCATCACCTTCCACCTCCACAGTTTATTACTCGACAGCCACGCCACCCCCATCAGCAGTCACTTTTGCAGGAGTTCCACCTTCAGCCAGCCCAAGCACCACCAGTACCACGCTCATTGTAATGTCTAGCTCTTTTTCATTCGGCCCTGAAACGATCTACACCTCCGTGCAGGATGCTATCGATGCAGTCCCAGGTAAAAATTGCTTTACTCGTTATTTTGACAGATTTTTTCGTAACCCTGTGCTTGAAACTGATGTAATCCGGGGAGGTGCCATCTAATCATCTCTCTACCAATGCTTAGCAGAAGACAACACGGATCTGGTTACCATTGTGATTCTCTCCGGCACTTATACGTAAGTACATTTTCTTGATCCTCGTTCCTGGACTGAAGTTAGCTAAATCAGAATTTGCTGTTCCTTTGAGTTGCATTTGACAAGGTTTTTGAGAATATTAAATTTTTCTGTGATTTTTGGACATGAATTCTAAATTCCATGTTGTGGATACTTGGAGGAGTCCCCATAAATTTTATCTGCCCATGATCAATCTCCGTATGATGTCTAAATTTTTGGAAAACCATGTTTTTCCCCCAAGGGTTGCTGACTGGTGTGATAAATATTTGAACAGGGAGAAATTGTCGATTCCATCCACCAAGCCTTATATTACACTCCAAGGAGTTGGAAGGGATTCAACTATTATCACATACAATGATACTGCCAATAGTACTGGTTCTTCTAAAAAGAGCGCCACATTCTCTGTCTATGCTTCCAATTTCACCGCTCGGAACGTCACCTTCCGAGTACTTCTCAACTTCAATCTCCTCTCTAAATCAAGTTTTTGTTGCACCAATATTATGACCTGGTCTGTGGACACAGGATTGCTTCGGTGACTTGGATATGGTTACGCAACTACAGGTCATGCAAATATTTAGTCGCCTAATTTTTCTTGATTTTTTTCTCCTTCGTCTCTTCCTTGCTGCAAGATATTTAACTTTGTTTCCAGGTTTGATCAGTCTTGAGTCCTAATGGTGCAGAATTCGGCACCTCATGCTATAGGAGGAGAAGTTGGTGCGCAAGCAGTTGCCCTGCGGATTACTGGAGACATGGCAGCCTTCTATGGCTGCGGTTTCGTAAGCTCGCAGGATACTATCTGTGATGAAGCCGGTCGTCACTACTTCAGAGACTGCTACATTGAGGGGAATATTGACACAATCTGGGGTAACGGACAATCTCTGTATAAGGTACTCAATATATTAACTGTTCATGGAATATTCAACCTCTGAATTTCCTCTAAATCATTGCAGTAGTACCTAAACCATTATTTATCTGTCTTCAAAAGTAGCTAGCTCTGTGTTGCAAAATCGCACAGAGCCAACTGGACGCGTGGTCCTCCGAGTGAATCACTAAGTGCTTGAAGTAATAATAGTAATACTCCCTCCTTGCCGAAATAAGTGTACACAGTTTTGTTGAAAAATATTCGATACCAATTTCATTTATCATATTGTGAAAAGCATAAACTCAGAAGGGTCCAAATTTTATATCACCAGAACCATTGAAGAACATTGCATGTCTTCATTGCAACCTAAATTTAAATTGTACAGGATAAAAACTTCCAAATGACCTACTCAAAACAACCTTAAAAAACATGAGGTTCAGTTAGGACACTTATTTCGTAATGGAGGGAGTAAAGCTTAAAGAATATCAGAGTTTAGAGTAGTAACTCCTCCAAAAACATCTATGCCTCTCGAGGATATAGAGCATCCTTTTCTCTTTACACGATCTTGGAGCTTCCTAATTGATTACCTTGCGGATGCAGTGAGCTTTTCAATACTGTAACAATGAATTCACACAGTGGATGGTTGAGTCATTGGGGGGCTAAAATCTACAAAGTCTCTTAAGATATTTCTAAGCCAGTGGATTTGTAATGCTGGAGTTTCGTTGGGTGTTTCTTTCGCAGTATTGCGAAATAAATTCAACCGCAGGTGATAGCAGCGGTGGGAGCATCACGGCACAGGGTCGTCCATCCGAAAATGAAACCACTGGTTTTACATTTGTGGGTGGCTCCATTACGGGCACTGGCGAGAGTGTTCTTGGCCGTGCTTATGGTTTGTACTCGCGTGTTGTTTTCATTGATACATACATGGATGACGTTATCAATCCGGTGGGTTGGAGCGACTGGCCTGCAACCCAATCCATGAGGTGCTAGCTCCAGACTTGTGATGATTCATCCTCAAATTAAATCCTGTACTAAATAATTGCACGATTTGAACTAAATTCCTCATTTGCTAGCTTGAATTGAACATGAATGTTCATTTTCATGTCCTCCAAACAGACACTTTAAATTTCTTTGATTATCAATCGTGCTGGGATGAGTCTCCAGGGAGTCTTATTAGTATTTGAAGTTGAACTGAATTTGTCGTGTTTTTCTCATTCCAAAACTCATGCAGCATTTCACGCCGCCTTTTGGACAACTCAACAATCAGGTACTTCATTTTTTTTAAGCCCTCGCTAAATCGTGGCTACATATTGATTATGAGGATATACAACACATGAACAGCATAGCATAGGGTCTAGTTTTGGTACACCTCTAGGTCAGACTTTGAAAATTTGTTAAATATATAATGGTAAAGTGCATTGGAATTGTCTGTGATTTACCTACAAGACTATTAATAAAGTGAGTGATATAAACTATGCTCAGTTTCTTCAACAGTCGCTATTAGGTGTTACTTTTAAAGAAACTGTAAAATGGATGTCTGCAGACATGAGTACTACGCCGAATACAATAACACGGGTCCAGGAGCAAACTTAACAACTCGAGTAAGCTGGATGATTAATTTAACCGACGCTGACGCTGCCAACTTCTCAAGCACAGGTTTCATTGATGGACCATTATGGCTGACTTCGGAAACATGACCCGACATCGTCTGTGCAATCTCTGCGTGTCTGACTCCACTCCCTGACCACTTTCAAATCTCTCAAAACCAGCATGATCTGTAGGCCAACGACAGCATTACCGTCTGACGAATACATTTATTCAGACTTTAATATCACAAGGCCGGATGATATTCGTTTGAATGTGCGTTTGGATCTGGAGCCATTATGTCTATAAGAGATGCTGATACTTTGTAAGAGATTAACATGCTGGAATTTTTAGAGTGGAGAGGCGAGGGAAAGAATTAGAGAAGTGGATTCCTCAAAGATTTTTCAAGTGGCCATATGAACTTTGGCCCTAGTGCATTTTCTTGTTTCGACAAGATTTAGATTCAGAAATTGGTCATACCATCAAGTGACGCATGGTTCATCAGTGTTCAGTTAGGTTTTCTCTGGTCGTTTTGCTTCAACTCCAGTTCATATCTGAAGAGTCCAACGGAGAAATTAGAATCATTAGATACAGAAAATGACACCATCTGCGAGAGCAACTTGCAGATAGTCATCGTATTAGAACATGACCGACAACCTCAAGGTTTGGATCCTGTTCAATTACGCTCAATCAAGGGTACAAAAAGGAAACCATAACGCGGAAGGAAAGGAATATGAAAATATAACCATAGCTCTCCATATCCAAAGTTTCTTTGGTTGCCAGCTCTACAGAAATGGAAATCCAGGAGAATATGTAAAGATCAGGCAACAGTTGCATAAGTCAGTGATTTGGAATTCCATGATTCAATCATGAATTCGCAATTTAATGGCATTCACCCACTGGTAATTAATTATACTGCAATTATACTCCAAGTTTAAGGACGGTATTCGTCTGTCAGGAAGGTGAAGCCTTTCAACTTCCTCGTTAAAATATTCAAAATATCCTTGACCATTACCGATGCTATTTGATCTAAAATGGTGGCACAAAAGGATGAAGTGCTTCGCCATTAATGACACTACAATCATACTGCTTTCGTGGAAAATATATTCGACCAATGTTGTCTGATTTAACTGCATGCAAAATTCCCTCTGAACTCGGAGAGTTTGCCGTTGAATATCTTCAAGGTTCTCTAATGTATCGCAACTTGGAGGAGGTTGAATTTTACAATCTTTGCTCCATTCCTTGAATTCCTCAGGCACAAACTTCTTCTCGAGAGGCCGAACCAATTTGGTCACAATTCACCAGCACAGCAACACAATTCGTCAAAATCTGTTGCTGCTGTTGCTGTTGTTGTTGTTGTTGTTGTTGTTGTTGTTGTTGTTGTTAGGAAGCTCAGATTTCCATCAATCAGCAACTTGGCAGATCTAGAAGACCCCATAACAAGTAGTCTACCCTTCGTTTCTTTAAATTAATTTGAACTCATGTAGAGAATTGCAGGCAATTTCAATCCTTTTTATGATTCAGGCAGTCTCCTTACCCTTCTCATTTCTCCGTGACTTCAAAACACCAGTCTTTGGACTTCCCTGCAACCGGGGAAGTCCACAGGAATGAACCTCTGGCATCCACTGAAAAATGATCTTTCGTCAGCCATGTTTTTTCAAAGGTCTTGAGGCGTGGGCAGTGGGTGAAAATAACCACAAAATAACCCCTTCCCACCTGCAAAATCTTCCTTGGAAAAATCCCAGACATGCCCCTCATTCATCCAACTTTCCCCACTTCTGAACATACAAAATGTAGTCGTAAATAATTCTCTAGACCTCGTTGAGGTTCTGTCACAACTTATTCCTCGCCGAGGTCTGCATCTGAAACACGTACGGCAAATCCAACGGTGTTTACCACGACCAGGTCTTCATTCTCCTCTCTTTGAAATGATATCGTCTGTCCACGCACAATGCACTGGTTTGAAACTTGAAAGGCGGGTTCACATGCTCTTAATTTGACCAACATGCTGGTCACGTTGGACTTTCCTGATCCGGTTCTTCGAAACAACAAATGAAACCCTCTTTTTCTTCATTTCAATTAATGTAGAATAATCTGAGTGGATACAAGCCCAAAGAAGGCATGACTTAGTTGACATCCATCAGAGACAGTCTACTGATCTCTAGAAACTTCAAACAACATTCGAAGAAGATTGTCACAAGTGGCAGTGTTTCGAATGTATGTACGTAAGCAGAGCCCATGATCGTAGGACGGTACTGCCACTCACCTAAACTCTTTGCTTGCCACGAACCTACGTCGCCATTTGCCCACAGAACTAGCTCCTGTATCTGCACCTGGATATGAAGGTATGACCCTTGCGCAAGAGTACATCAGCAAAATCCAAATCGTCTAGATTTCCAGAACTGAAGCGGGAGCAAAGCTATGATACTAGTTAGTAACTGCCAGGAATGAAGATCATTATTAATTTTCCGTGAGGAAGGAAGCAACGTAAGGTACTTCAGGGATGGGCTCAGGTGTGGGAGTGCAATGCAAGCTCAGAAACTGCTGCTGCTGCCTGGTCTTCCACTTCACTTTTCATTTTACAATTGGGAAGTGGGTGTCTGCAAGCCCTGGTCCACGCAACAGACTTGACAATCTTTTCAGGAGAGCTTAACCCATAGACGACTCGGAGGACGTTTTCTGGCTGATGAACACAAAGAATCTCTTCATGTAGTGCAACTATTCATCCTCCAAATTTTGTATAGAAATTTTGTATAGAAAGGGAAGATCTTCAACAGTAGTTTGTCTTCCAATGAGTGCTTTTTCATTTTTTAAACCAACAATTCACACGGTACCCAGACAGAAGCCAAGCCTTGCAGAGCAGTCACTGAGATTTCTTCCAGGAAACCGTGCATGTAGACAGCAAAGTCAGCCTTCATTTTCAGAAGCTAGATGCCAGGCCTCGGGGAATAAGCTTAGCTCTTTGCCAGAACCACCGCGTGACTGGGCTTTGAACAGGAATTTCTTAAGTTCAAACGCTTTCTTTGCATGGACTCCCGGGGGTACAGTTGGCACTGACGATCCTGACATGCAAGTTAGAGCTTATTCACAATGAGCTAGCTCACTCGGCAGCCGACGAAATTGACAAGTTGGATAATCAGATGGAGGCGATGATTACGGGGGTATATATATCAGAGCTTGCCACTTCAATTCCCCTGCTGCAATTCTGAGCCAAAGAATCTCGTTTACTACCCCAGCCTGCGTCGACGGAGTTTCCAAATTGCATTTAAGAATTCAGTTTCCTCATATTGCACTCCGACAGCAAACTCTAATTAAGAGAAGGCACGCATCCTGGGGCTGTGTTCGCAAACATGGCCAAATATTTCGTCGTCACTAAAGAAAAAGGGAATACCAGAGTGATAAATTTGAATTTTAGCACACTGATTTAGCAGTGCTTATAGATAGCTTTGTGAAACTTGAAGCTCTAGGCCCTGAAAAGGTTTGTGCAAAGTGATCTTTGTGAAAATTTAAACACTAGGCCCCGAAAATTAAGTTTTGAGCAAAACTGAAGGCGGAGTTTATGACGACTGCCCCCTTCCAGCCATCCGATAGCCAGGTCCCGGAGAACATGAGCATCAAATCAAATTGTGACTGTGACTGTAAATGCATAAAACTCATGTCAGTTGCTTTTTATCTGCGTGTTAATTTCAGAGTACCAAAATTGTAACATTCGATCGACTGTACATACGGTACAAAACTCCCAAGACCAAGTTAGAACTGATCGAATGATATAGAATTACGTTTTCAGATGATCGCTTGGAAAGTAACAATGTCTTGAATTAATTTCCCTCGACACAATGTCATAAATTGACATGATCTCCGTTCAGATCTATTATTTATTATATTTCAGCTTGAATAGACTGATTTTGCGCTTTCAGTAGACGGACCGCAATCTCTGATACTAACCTCTTCAATCTCTGATCGATACCCCGTGATTCAGCTGCAAAATGGACATAACTGGACCATGATATATAGTGTCAAGCCAGGCTGATGGTTCCTCAGATTGAAGCTCTTATAAGTTTACAGTCGTCATCAACAACTGCTAACTTACGTTATGAGGAGAAAATTAGGCTGCCCTTTGGGACTCTGGAGATGGCAACCAATTCACTGGAGTTTTGGCCTGCAAATGGTGTTAAGTTGTCCTCTCTCAACGCAAGGCCGGGTGCTTGCTGAGGAGCAGTTTCAGACTGTTGATAATTAAAAGCAGTGGGAGCTTTATGTGCGGACCAACTGTATGCCCAGAGCACTCCAGGCTAGTGGCTTTGCTCAAGGCTCGGAATGTTAATGGAATTGGTGATTGACTTGCGGAAAAAACGTGAAAATACTTCAAATTAAACATAAATGTCACTCTTTTGTACGTCCTTAACCCCTAAAGCCCCGAGGCCTTTTCTCCATCAAAACACACTCAAAACTTCCACTTCTATTGCAAAGAGAAAAAAACTAAAAAAAATTGGGTTTTTTGCATATCTAACCGTAGGATCTTATACTAGACTAGTATGAGAATGTGTGCAAGAAATTTCAGAAACTTTGACCAAATAGATTGCAAGATATTTGCATTCAAAGTGGAGAAAAACAATTTTTTTTGCACCTTGCTTGACTAGATTTTTGGGCTTTGAACCTATTTAATTTAAATTTTTTGTATTGTTGATTTTGATTTTCTAAGTTTATATGTTGAATACTTCAGTTGAGAATCTAGGAAAAAAAATTCAAGAAAAAAACACTAAATTTTTACTCATTAAAAAATTGTTAAGTGAAGTAGGTTCAAGATTGAAGGAATAACTAAATTGTTAATAGCTCTAAGACAAAATTGAAATACCATAATCCCAACGGTGAGATTGTTCTAACAAGCAAATTCAACCTTGTCTACCAATTTTTTTCTGAAAATTGTACAAACTGCATTCAAAAATGAATCCTAAAAGTTATTTTTTCAAGATGATGCTTAGATTGCCCAAAAAACTAAGATTATCCATAACTTTTTTATTATTAGTCCAAATAGAATGAATCAAAGCTTCAAATGTAAACAAAAAGACATAGATTTTGAAAAAAATATTTAAGAAATTTATTTTGACTTTCTGTGATTTTTTTGTGCTGCTCGCCAAACTCTATTTTTGGCATAACTTTTTCTCTCGGGCACCAATTGAAACAAAAATTATATATCCACAAAGCTCTTGCAGAACCACACAACCTCAAAAAATTCCAGAAAAATTCTCTACAAATTGAGGTCACAGGAACCTACCCAGACCCAAATTGTCCCCCGAGGGGACAAACGGGCCTTTAGAGGTTAACACTGTTACAGTGAGTCATTGATATCCTATTAGTTAGTCAATGAGGGCATAAAGTTAGTATAATGCAATAACATTTCAACTTGGATTAGCTTAAAGTAACGTGATTTTGGTAAATTAGAGTCACATACACTAAGAACATCCCCACAGCTAGCTCACGGAAGAGGGGTGCCAAATAGGGAATTTTAGTGGTTTGGCATGCTTGTCATTAAGATTGAAGAGTCATGGCCCCATGGGAAGACTCGCCAAGTGGTCAAAAAGTGCACCATACTTTCTATTTTATTATTTTAAAAAGAATCTCTTCAACTTTTGAAGAGAAGCTTTTCAAAATGTGAGACCTAGAAGATTATTAAAGTGCTTAGCAAGATGCGCTCAAAAGACACTATTTGTGTATGTCCTCTTCACTTTTTGAAGTGGCTGGGCATATTTTTCCACTTGACCTGAGTGCCGTGGGGGCAATTTCTAAGCCACAACCTCTCCATTGCCCGTGTTGAATGCCTTTAGCGAGTTGTTGTGCAGATGCTCTTAATGTATGAGGTTCTAAAAGCGCAAAGGCTTTAAAAATTGCCCACCTCCTTACATGTAAAGTATTTGTACATATTGCTTTTTTGTAGCCTTTGGCAATGTACAAACAATGTATATTTGAGGAGGTGGGCGATTTTAGAGACCTATGCCATATCAACTTCAAAATTTCATAACTAATTCCACAAAGCTCCTAAAAATATGAAACAACTTGGGTTAGATGCCAATTCTACTTTTTTTCAAGGAAAATTTAGTGAAAAATATTTCAAGAAGCTTCACCTCCCCCAAAATTCAGTTTGAGCTCTTACGTGGGCAATTATGGACCTCATTTCTTAGTCAAGTAAGGTAACTAAACCTTAAATAGCACACATAGGCAATTTAGCATGATTTCCATATTATATTGTAAAAAAATTTGTGGGATTTTTTTGACAATCAAAAGGAGATACTAGATTCATTTAGAGTGCATTTTTTGAATACCATATGGGACTATGAGTAAATTACAAATTTTCAAAGTATTGAAAATAAGTGTTTCTAAAATTGACCATGGACTTTCATGAATAATGGGAGTACATTTTAGATTGGGAGTACATTTTAGGCAATAATTTATAGTGATCGGTTTTAGAAAGCGATCAAAATTAGGTGTAGACTTTACTTTATAGTGTCATGAGAAATAAACCTCAAGAAAGTTACTTGTCTATAATATTGTATACAAGGAATAACCTTCTTCATAGAGCCAAAAAAGTCACTTAGTGATTTGACCCTTTTACTTGCAAATTTTTCTTTGAATTTTTGCGTATTTTTGTTCACATCTTTTGAAAAAATAATTTATATTTATTACTTTTCTTGATTTCATGAAATTGGTCAATAACAATTGTTGCTTTTAACCCTTGACTCATTATGGCAAAGCTACACTCTTTACTGTACTTTGGTGTGGTCCATACTAAATAAATATCATTATAGTGTTTGAAATCATTTTGTTTATTGTTTCTCCCATGATTTAAAGAATCCACACTTTTTAATGTCAAGTTTTTTTTACTTTAAATAGTATAATAGTTATATGTACACATTATTTTATTTTAAATAGTGTAATAGTTATATTTACACATTAGTGTTGGGCTGCACAATAATCTCAATTGCATACAAAGTGGCAACTCATCAATCAGAGTAGCAATCCAACAACTACATTGACAAGATCCCAAGTACAACATCATTTTACCACTATAAACCTAGAGTGAAATACAATCTACAACAATTGATGATAAAATCTCTATTTAGTCTAGTCCCATATTTGTAGGAATAATACTATTGAGAAGCAACAATAAATTGAATGAAGAATGTAGTAGGCCTCAAAAGTACAAAACCAATGAGCTTAGGAATTATAGATGTTTTGGATAATGCAAATGGAACTAAGGTAGACCAATGCAATTCCATTCACTACCCAATTCCATTCTTTACTTTTGGCCCCAATTCAGTCCAGAAAAACATCCAAATTTGTTCATTTTCTAACAAAATTAGTGCATTAATGCTTACAAGAAATAACGTGTCAATCCTTAATTGGTGAGTACTTAAATGTCAATAGATACATGGAAAGGCGGTTATGAGTTGTTTATGGAACATTTATGCTCCATTCTATAGGTAGTTTTACAATTTTAGGACAAACCACTTCAAAAATTTATACAAATTACAATTTTAATCAACAAATTATAATTCAACTTGGTTTCATTTGTGAAACAAGCACACAACTCTAAAAAAATATGTGCCCCTCTTAGAGTTGGTTTCAAGATATTCAAATTGAAAATCAAAGTGGTAATAGGCTTCTCTACCTTACAAAAGCAACTTAAACCCTAACACTCCTAAGGAGCTAGATTTTGGCTTTTGGATGACAATGAAAACCTATTAGAGGAAGTAAATCAACCTTTTCTCATCCAACTTTTTTTGTGTTGTCTACTTGTTCTTTCCGCTTGTGATGTGCTGAAAAATATCATCATGGATGTCTTACATATTTTTGTATAAATTTGGATATGTGTACCATGGATGACCTTGTAGACAATGTATAATTCCTTGCATTGGATTTGAATTTCACCCATGAAAATGATCTTTCCTAAATTTGATTTCAATTGATGAAATGAGAAATCAAGTCTATTTTTTTTTATCCAAATTGATATTTTCAAAAAAATTCAAATTTCAATTTTTTTTATTACTACTTGAAAATTGGTCCTATTATTATGTTTAATTGAATTTCTATTTATAGAGTGACACAAAAAATTGGATTACATTATAGTATACACTTGTGATGATATTTTCAACTAATTTTGTATTAGATATAAATTTCTTTCACTCATTCTTCAAAAAAATATGAAAATATCAAATCATCGCCGATAAATTTGAAAATTTTATGACTTATAGAAGACATGTGAATTCATCTATGAAAGACAAAGTAACAAAA
The DNA here is from genome assembly GCA_951230915.1 of Antitrichia curtipendula. NCBI lineage: Eukaryota > Viridiplantae > Streptophyta > Bryopsida > Hypnales > Leucodontaceae > Antitrichia > Antitrichia curtipendula. The sequence goes on from OX579634.1 coordinate 3,290,928, forward strand.
AAAATTGAAAAAATGTAAAATCTTTTCATATTACATGGTCATTGTCTTTGTTCTTTTAGGAGTAATCTTGAAAGAACACCAAGGATGTTTTATGTCTTTTGCATGGTCAACCATGCTTTGTGGACATTGAAGAATGAATGCTTTCCATTCTATTTTTTGTGTGCAACTTCATTGATACTATATCTACATCATTGAGTTAAATTCAAGAATTTTCTTTATTTTATACGGTGTAGTTGAAGATTGCTATTATGTGAACCTAGGAGTCCACACACCTACATTACAAGTGTCTATATTGTGGAAATATTCCATGATTATAGGGTATCTATGTTTTAGATACCTATATTACAGGTGTGTTGAAGAATAATAATGACCAAATTGGAAATTATCCTATTAATATAATAAGTTTTTTTCCAAGGGAGGCTTGTCAATGGGAATTCATATCAATGAAGAAATGATCTTTGGTTCCTAATTCCAATTAGGATTCTATTTCCAACTCAATTGCTCAAGATATACATCACATAAGCACATATATACATTCATTCCACAAATATTTTTTTATTACTTCCAATTTGGTGAATATATCACCATTAAATCTTATAGATTTGTCATACAACACTAATACTTCATCAGTTTTTATCTATCACACATTTCTATTGTCATCACTTACAAAACTTCTCAATTAAGTCTCCTTGTCTTCCTCATTCACATACACAAATTAACCTCCTTCTACACTTCACTTCTCCAAACATTCTCCAATTTATCACACCTTAGTGCAACTCATAATCTTCAATTTCTAGTTTCTCCCAACTAGGAGACATCTACAAATTCTTCACTCCATCATACTTAAACAACCTAGATCATCTTCATGATTCTGCAGATGCATTCATTCCACACACACACTAAGCAATCAACTTAGAACATACAAACAAGAAAACCACGCAGCTTGACTAGTTGGGACTCGCACTAGACTTCTTTAACAATAGATAAAAAAAAATGGAATCAAAACCAGCCTAATAGGAAAGACAAAAGCAGCAGTTATAAAATTGAGAAAGACGAATAACTACCAACAACTACCTAAATTGGAATCACAGACTTGATTACTAACATTCATCCTACCAATATTGACAAAATTAACATACTGCCAATTAAGATTACAATTCCACCTACTTATTCCTTTTTGATTCATCCAATTAGATAAACACTTGACCTAATCCAACTTGGCAATTGACTTGACTGCATTCCTCCTTTATCCCATTAGATACCAATCAAAATACCTAGCTGGACAACCAAAAAGACTCTAATTTGGATCAAAACAGCTCATCCCAATGGTCCACTTGGACTAAAATTTAACCAACAAATTGTCAAAATACTATAAAACACTCAAAAATTCAACCCAAAAATTGCAAAATTAACAATCCGACTAGGAAATCTACAAGGTACTTACATTATAGACTCCTTCAATAGTTGTAGGGTAGCTACTTATATTTAGGTTCAAGGGTCATATGCTCGCATTTTTATGCTCACATGCTAGCAGTGTTGTAGTGTAGTTTATAAATTAAAAAATAGTACACTATCCATTGTATATTAATATTTGAGCTTTTTCTCCTTCAAACTTGATTTTGACATTCTAAACAATTTCTTTTGATTTTGAGTCAAACTAACAAAATAATATTTTTGAAGTGTATTTTCTACTCCACTTGGAAATTTTGAGCAATTACTTAAACATTTTAGTAAATTTTGAAGTTGAAGATCTATATTCACGTTTCTAAATATAGAATGGCATGGAAATTTTTCTATATTACAATATTTTGCAATACAATGTACTTCTATTCTAAAAAATTTAGATTTTTTTAACATGATATGTATTTGATATGAAATTTCTTCATTTTTTTCTTCAAAATTAATGATAATAAAAAAATTTGCAAATTTAATAACAAATATAAGACATTTGATTTCATCTCTAAAAAATAAAACTAGAAAATTTCACTGATAAATAGCGAAGAAATAGATTTGAAAGACTATGCTTGAATTTCAAGAATTGTACAGACAATTTTAGACATGAGAAAAGTGTTGTGGATCAACACACTAAATAGTGAAATTAGGTTGCTCTACACTAATTTCTTAATATTTCATTATGTATATATATTCATTCAGTTACTGTTATTGTACAAAAAAAGACTACTTTTGAATTAGGTATTGTTATAATTGTGACTCTTGAGCCTCCATGTATACAAATGGAAAAATCTTTAGAAATATCTATGACTTTAGTAGCTTATAACCTAACTTTCTTAAAGTGAGGCAATCTAATTTCACTATTTGGTGTACACTAAATAGTGAAATTAGATTGCCTTGACAATTAGGTTGCCTTACTTCAAAAAAATTAATATACAAGCCATGAAAGTCAACAAATATTTCTACATATATTTCTGTTTGTACACATGGAGGTTCATGACATAACATTCATTAGCCTTCAGAGAGGCTGCCTTTTCCTCTCTGGAGTCCTCATCCACAAAATTCATCCTCTCAGCATTAATGCAAGCTTCGGTACCGGGATAGTGACAGTAAATTATGATATTCTCCACTTTCTTTTGTTAATTTTAGGACTAAACATACAAATCTAGTTTGCCAAAAACACTAAAAATCCAATGAGTAATACACTATTGTAATCCTACCATTTGCCATCAATAACTCACTTTGAGATTTTTAGGGAGAAGACACTCTTTATATACACATGGGTTGGTAGGAGGTAGAACAAATCATGTGGGATAAACAAGTTAGAATTTGTTGTTTGTGAAGCACTCATAGTTAAGTCAAAAACAAATAATTTTGTTGAAAGTGAAATTTCAGACCTCATTTAGGCATAGTAGAATGATTCTTCTCAAAAAACTTTGAACTAAAAGAAGTTGGTAAGTGAAGATAAGTTTCACCTCAAAAAATCCGTTTGGCATTTTGAATATCCAATCAAAAGCTATGGACAAATTTGAGAGAGGGGTTGGAAAAATGTTAAAGAAATTGTCCATTCCAACCCCTCTCTCAAATTTGTCCATAACTTTTGATTGGATATTCAAAATGCCAAACGGATTTTTGGAAGTGAAGCTTATCTTCACTTACCAACTTCTTTTAGTTCAAAGTTTTTTGAGAAGAATCATTCTACTATGCCTAAATAAGGTCCGAAATTTCACTTTTAACAAAATTATTTGTTTTTGACTTAACTATGAGTGCTTCACAAACAACAAATTCTAACTTGTTTATCCCACATGGGCTGTTCTACCTCCTACCACTCCAAGTGTATATATATAGCTTTCTTTACCATTGGAAACTCAAAATAGTATTAGTTTTATATAAATGCAAGCCAGAAGTTAGAAAAACAATGAATCATGTTTTTGGCTTGCATTCATACAAAACCAATAATGTTTTAAGTTTTCAAAACATACAATGTATAGGTGTAGTTTGCTGATTATTGTGTGTTTGATTTAATGGGTGTCTGGACATTGGTTTTGTTTTAATTTTTAATGTATGTTGTACAGTTGCAGCCAACTGACTTACCCTCTGACAAATTTTGACACGTGTCCCCATAGCTACTGATGGTGTGAAATATTCTACACCATATCATCCGGCGGATGAAATGGTGTGGAATATTCCACACCATTCTGTCAGGGGGAAGGCAGCCCTTCCCTTTGCTACTGAATGTTATGGAGTCCCAATTACAACTGTACTTAATTCAGAAGTAGGAATTTCTTGTAAAGAAACAGTAAATATTTATATAGTGTAGGACGTCGAGAAATTAGTGTGGGGCAACCTAATTTCACTGTTTACTGTGAGTTGTAAACTTTGACCATGAAATTGTTTACTGCACCAGGCAGCTAGTTCATGGATAGTGCGTGCAGTGCCTGCTCTCTGCATTTAATTCTTATCCGTGTGTCTCAAAAATAATGACAAATGTCTAGATACATCACAAGGCTCCAATCTGCATATGCTTTATGTCCATTTTTAAATATTAAGAAAAAAAAATTGAAGCAAATGAAACAGAAAGTACCCTGAAGATGCAAACATCTTCTGGGTTTTATATCATCAGATTAGTGTGATTCTGACTTTATGTCCATTTTGCAGAACTTGCATGGCCACAAATGATGGACCTTGCAATGACCCGTTGTACTCAATTTATGATTGAAGTCACCAGTAGACGATGCTGACATGGAAGACTTCCTCAAGCTAATAAAATGCCCTAACAGCAACAGGTACCAGCATACACTGATTTGTACTCCGGACAGTCCGGCACGTACAAAATAATCTTTGCTTTCAATTTGCGGAAGTTGGTATGGTACTATCACTATAGGTGTATTTCAACCTGCACTAATTCAAAACATTGTGTGACTTTGGAAAATTATTAGTGTCCCACGCATTAGTAGGATAAATCAACGTACAATTAACCCTGAAATACCCCATCACCTATTTTATGGTCATTGTCGAGCTCCATGGGCTTCTTGAATCCTTAGAAAATATTGTTCTTGAAATTTCATATTTTACTCTTGTAGTTCATCAAGCTATCTTTCCATAGATGGAAAAAATTAATTAATTTAGACATAAACTCCACCATGAGTGATTTTTCAAAGTCAAAGGCTCCAAAAAATGCTAATTGCGGATTGTTTTGGAAGGGGAAACCTAGCCAATTGAAGACCATCCTAAGAAAACAGTCCATAGGTGTGCAAGTGGGCAAGGTGCTGATTGGTAGTGTATAAAACCCTAAAGGCCCGTGACTATGTTGTCACCCAAAATGCTCCAAAACTGCCATTTCTAGTATAAGCACCAAATTTTAGGAAAACAAATTGGGGGGACACATGTAACCAAAGGATATTGTAGTCCGTTGGTATGAGAAGATGGGGAAAAAATTTCAGAAATTTTCACTATCAATGTAGATTGCAAGATATTAGTTTTTGAAGTCACAAAAAAAAAATTTTGGTCTTGCAAAAACCCGGGCAGCTGCACTTCACAAGGTCACATTTGTACAAAAAAATGTCCCAAATGGCGGTGCTTCTTTGGATTCATTCTTTGAGGCAAATTGGCTACATGCTTAAAAAATTTCACATCATTTAGAATTGTACAACATATAGGAAAAAATTAGTAAGTAGAAAAAAGTAGAGAATGATTTAAAATACAAAATTGTCAAGAATTTAATTATGGAATTGAAAAATGTGAATCCCAATGGTTGCAATGTTGTAATAAACAATCTACATCATAGGATTTTATTTTTTTCTAAAATATTGAAAATTGAATAAAATAAAAGATTTCAAAGTTTATTTTTGAGTAGAGAATCCATAAGTGCCCGCAAATTAAAACTCCTCATTACTTTTGTCTCATTGATCCAAATGGAATGATTAAAAGCTTTCCACGTATATATAACTCTAGAAAATCAATTTCAAATTTTTGTTTCTAAAAAGTGTTTTTTTCTGATCTACCCAGATTGCCCATCCAAAGAAAAAAGTAATATGTGAGGCCATAACTTTTAACTTACATTTCCAATTGCCATGAAATTTATTGCGTATGAAAGATATTCCTTGTCTCCACCTTCTATTAAAATTTCAGCCTAAAATATGCAAATCTCCAATCACATGTACTTGCTCAAAATTTCTATGTTGCCAACAAATGCATGTTGGTCCTTTAGGGTTTAATAGTGAGTGTGCACAATTAAGTAAAATTTTAGTTTTCCAATGTAACTCACTTGATTGCAAAGCTTTGAAAACAATCTTCCAATGCTCCAATCCTTGTGAAAATTAGCATGGAAGTTCTTAAATTTTCATAATAGTATTAATTTGGAGAAAAATGACAAAAAAAAATTTTGTGAAATTTGAAATATGGGCCTTTCAAATCATTCTATCGTTAAAAAATAGAAAAAATAGAATTTTGATTGAAGATATTTCAAAATCCTTATAGTCAAAGTCTTTGAAAATTGGAATATATACTAATATGATAGTGATGAACATAATCCGTTGTGGTTAGGATTTTCAATAAATGATTCTAAAAATAATAATACCTCTAATTCATAAATGACAGTTCAGAGGTGATTGTGTATAGGACAATGCCCTTATTGTCGGGCATTGCACCAAATAATTGGTCGACGAGGAGGGCAAAGCCCGACGAGGAGAGTTGATTATTTGGTGCAATGCCCGACAATAAGGGCCATTGCCCGACGTAAATCACGATGAAAACACGGGATGATAATCAATGTTGGATGAAATATTTGTAATGCCCAGTTACGTGGGTTTGCTTGCGTAATTGGGCATTATGGCATAGAAGCCTCCCACAGAGTGAACGACACAAGTCCTAGGAGTGGTTTACGGATGGAGGGCCCCCCTTCTTTAGATATTTAGGGTTTAATTAGTCATATTGGTGCATGTGACCCAAGAGTTCTGTTATTCCAATTTCATGGTTTCTCTTTTTAGGCATAATTTGCCAAGTCCCCTATAATTTATTTATTTATTTCTCTTTCAATAGGGTCTATTTTGATCACCAAAAGTCCAAATCTAGTTATTCTTATGTCTATTTTATGTCTTTTTATGCACTTTGTATGATGATAATTTTAGGTTCTAATTCCATGTCAATCACTCAAAAGCAATATTTGATTTGTTGGGCCCATATGCCATGTGCATTTTGAGGATACCCTAAGCCCTAAGATCTTGCATTCTCTACAGAAGGCTTCAGAACTTATTCGGCACCAAACACAAAAGTCCAAGAATGAAAATCTCTTGTCATTTTGGAGTTCTTCTCCAAAACAGAATCAGAGAGCTTCACATAAGGTGAAACAACTGGTTACTGCCACCCTCCTTAATTCCACCCTCCTTAATTCCACCCTCATATATCTATGCGATACATTCCAAAGGGGAAATGTACACCACAATTACTTGTGGACAGAAGAAGAAGGATGGTGATAATGGGCTAGTTCCATTAGAAAAAATTTCAGGCTTCAAGAGGGGGTGCAATTATAGAGGAAATTAAAAAAAAATATATTATTTTTGTTAACATCTGATGTGGCACTAGTAATGTCATGTCAGTTCCACATCAGATTAATTTAATATTTATTGATATTTTTTTATTTTTTTATTTTTTTATTTTATTTGCATTGCACGGCGGGGGTGGGGGGGGGCAAAAATGAAAAGTTAGCGGCCCTCCAAGGGTTCAGATTTTTTCTAATAATCTTAACCCCTAAGCGACCCAAGTGACCAAAAGTGTCCCACTCCACACTTAGTTTGGAAGTCCAATTGGAAGTGTTGTAACTTTTGCACCTCATGTCCGAATTTAATAAAACTCGTTGGAAAATTTGTGCTCTCTCTTCTATTTTCTGTGGTAAAATTTTCAAATCAATCCAAGATATACTAATTTTTTGGGAGCCATTTGAAGGTCAAGGATTCAATCTAAACCACCAAATTGCATTTTGATGGCTACAACTTCTGGGGCATATATCTCCTTCATCTAATGTTTGTTTTCAATAATAAAAACTGCATTAGCTTGCTCTTGAAGTTTAGATGTTGTGGTAAAATGTTCATATCAATTCAAGTTGTTTGGAATGTTTGGAAGCCATTCAAAGTTCATAATTGGGACATTTACGGATTATAGTGAACTTCAACGACTTGCTTCTTTTTTATACGGTGTCCATTCCAATTAAATTTTTTGGAAAAGTATGTATAGTAGTCTAGTATGTGTGGTTAGAATTTCAAATGAATCCAACTGAAGAAGTTATGAGAGTCTGAAAAGCATTGAAGTAGAAGGAGGTTCAACCTTGAAAGTAATATTTGTAGCTTTTTTTGCTACTTTTTGACATTTCAAAGTCATTTTGTAAAAAATTGAGTCATTTGAATGATATTTTTTTTCACCAATTTATTTATATGGTGGTTTTGAAGCACTTTCTTTCTTAAAGTTTTTTCATTTGAGTAGGTTTAGAAATCAAATTTCATCTCTAATGTATTGCCAGGAAAATTTCTACATCTTTTTTCAACACTAAACATTATAATTTTGTAGTCTATGTTGTCAAATAATTCTAAATTTTATTCGCGTCATCTACAACCCATACATTAAGAGATTGTACAATTGGGTACCTAAAGATTACAAACTACCTTTTGGAGCCATTCAATTTCTTTTGTACAATGTGCATAATAATTGGTATCTTTTTGGTAAGTATAATTATCATTGCATCCTTATGCAATCCCAATCAACCATACCAGAAATTTTAGTTTCAAAAAAACAAAACTCCATTTTTGGTGAATTGTTTTGTTTAAACTTTGTAATTTTACATTATCATTGATTGAAAACCATTGGTGATGAATTTTTAAAACTTTATTGCATAGATATATAGGAAACATATGTATGTATATCTTTCCTTCTAACAAGCATCTCCAAAAAAGCTTCAAAATTCTATCTATAGATATTTTCAATGTTGTAGGTGATTGTATTCAAATTTTGTAAAATAGATATCTCTTTATTGTAATTATATTTTTCTATTTTGCACCTCACATGGTAACTAATTTTGTACATTTGAGCATGATGTTGAAATTACTTGGCCATAATCAAGTTAAAATATAGAGATATCCATTTCTTCAAAGTTTGGTCATATAACACTTTTCATTGAATTCTTCATTGATCATCTTTTTATTACTTGAAGGGGTGTTTCTTAATATGAAAGCTTTGCATATGGATGTTCCCTACATATTCATGCAATTGAATTAAAAAAATTCACCATCAATTGTATTCAATAAAGTATTATGTAAGACAAAAAAACCAATTTGATTCTATATCGTTTACAAATATTTGAAAGGCTCCAAAGAGCAGTTCGTAAGCTTTGAAATTGTATAAGGTAAACTAGCCCATTACGGTTAGATGACCCATAGTGGACATCTTATGACCCCATGATGGTTTTTCAGACCACAATTAATATCTAACCTAACACCTATGGAGTGATTAGTGGCCTCATTAGGAACACCCAATTTTTTCAGTGTAAATCATTGCAGGAAGTGGTTTTTCATGGCATTCCACATTAGAAATTATTGTGACCACTTTAGGTGATTAAGATGAGCATATTGGATACACTTTTTGTTGGTTATGGGGCAACATGTAGACCGTGTTGGGAAGATCACTTCAAAAATACATAACTAATTCACACTTTGTCTGAAAAATAAATTTTCAATTGCTCTCACTATTTCTCACACTTATCTTTGAGTTAGAAAAAATTTGAAAATTTTCAGCAATGGCATGAGGGCAGACTCAAAATTCTGACCACAATGGACTGGTTTACCTTAGTTGAGATTTCTATATCTTAGTGACATTTTGACCTATAACACTTCAAAAACACTTCAAAAACAATGATGTTTTTAAACCTCCAAATGCTAAGGACTCTTAGGGATTAATACATGTGTCATGAGAATGTGGTCAATGGTGCTCTCGATTGTCATTGTCCAAGACATTCTGCAACCCCTGCAGCATCAGTTATGGGGGCAACATCAGCCAGTACTGTACAAGTTCAAAATCAATGTTTTCAAACAAATTAGCACTTTTCTCTTGAACCCTCAAAGGACCAGACTATGACCACTTTCTCAATCTTCAAATGTCCTCTCTGTATAATTATGCTCCCATTTTGCAACTATGCATTAATGGAATCTTTTATATTCGCTTTGTAAAGATGCATTTACAATTCTAATGTTAGTCATAAAAATTCCAAATTTTTTGGTGAAAATTTAAAAATGTTGTGATTTTTTGAATTAAAAAGTGAGAAATATTCATATTAAGTACAAAATATAACTAAAAATATCTGAAATTTTCTTCATAGGTTAAAACTATAATGTAGAACACTGTCTATGGTGCAAATCAATTTATCATGTCGCTTTAAAATTTTCAGAATCATCACTCCATGGTTATAGGTCCAAAGCTCAAATTGCAATGAAAATTTGAATTTTAGTCATTTAAAGAAAACAAAATTGAATTAGAATCACATGTAGGAAAGTAAAAGAATATCACAAGGAGAGAATATCCATTGTCTTTCATTGAAATTGGATTCAAGTGACTTCCCCTAAAAAAATTGGATTGGATAAAAAATGTTTTTTTTCCATCCTTGAGTGTTCCTTGAAATCATTCAAAAGACACAAAACATTCTCTCAAGCATTTCAAAGTTAATAGCATACTCTTACATTCTTCCTTGGTAAGCATTATTCAAACATTTACATTAATTGAATTGATTTGTGCAATGATTGAGGAAGCTTGTGCATGCAATAGGATCATCTTAAAAGTCTAGAAAGTCATTATTTCTTTGGTCCATATTTTGCCTCTAATCCTAGATTGCATTTCAATTTTTAATTTACTTGTATTTTGAGGGGAATGATAAAAGGCATGATTGCATGCAATTTAATCACATTGGGTAATTTTCTTCTTCAATTAAAGTTGAGCTTACACCCATGCAAAAAGAGAGGATCAAGTGTTTTCATGCATCACTAGTTTGTATTTGATCCTTCCATTTTGCAAAGGTGAGACCTTAATCTCACTTAGGAAGAAAACAACCCAATGTGATTAAATTGCATACAATCGTGCCTTTTATCATTCCCCTCAAACTACAATTAAGATAAAAATTGAATGCAATTTAGAATTAGAGGCAAACTAATTAAAGGGCCAAAGAGAGAATGGCATTCTAGACTTTTTGGATAACACTAACGTCTTATTTGCTTTGCAACACATTCAACTACATTGATTTGTCCTAATAGTACATGTGACACTAATCTATCAAAGTTGTGCTATATTGAATTAGTGCAGGTTGAAATATTATTAAATACTGTACTGCTCTCCGTCTAAATAAATTGTCTTGACACTAGGTTTGTAGGTGATACTAATTTATCCGCCTCTCTAATAGGAAAAATTAGTATACTATTAATACACTTACAAAGTACACCTATAACTAGAACTGCCTTATGTATAATGTCAACATTTTAAAATTGCCTGAATATGAGATCATATAATCTATACTTTAAAAATTACTTTATTATATGTCCAAAAATGCACTAACTTGAATCAATTCAAAATCTTTTTTAAATTTCCAACAAGATTCAATAAAACTTGAACAATTTATTAATAGGAACCATTCTTGAATGCTTTGTCAAAAAATATAAGGTGCAAGGTACATGCATAATCACCATTGCCTAAATGCAATACCTACATTTGGACCAAAAAATATACTGAAAAATAGATATTGATTACATAAGGTGCACGTGATATTAATATGGGAGCCTATAATGATAGCCTAGGATCTAATTTTGATACAATTGTAGACAAATATCTTTGAAATTCTACAAACTAATTATATTGTTTTCAAATAATACATTCTAAGTGCATTGGAATTTCCTTTTCCTTGCCAATAAGATCTTATAAATGTAATCATGTTGAATAATATTAAACATGCTCAAATTGTATTAGTGACAATTATTGGCTTACAGACTTGAAGGTACAAGCGCATATTCCCAACTAAGCACTCTTGCTTAATTATGAAAATATGTAAGTAAAAATACTCTTGTATTCAATACATGCATTGGGGACTTCACAGGGCAAGAGCATGCGCTACTGGCAGGGTTGCCGGATGTCCATCGTCTGCGAGGTCCCTAGACGTCCCGTAACAAGTGAACTTTAGCGTCCTCTCATTTATTGTCGAAGAGAGAGGCCTTGCCTTGGGAAAGCGTCGGGCTTCTGGCTGCAAGTAGACTTGGCTGGGAAATAAAAGGGCCCGTGATTTAGCAAATATATGTGAGCATGCTCACAAAATCTTCATAATCCACCATAAAGTCCCCATATAACATCATATGTTTGTACAATTGGATACAAGGTCTTCACGACCTTTTGCCTTCCCAGCCTTCCTGCGTTGGCAACATGTCCTCACTTACTTGCTTAATGCGGCCGGAATATACCACCACTGATCCCGAAATTTTGTAGGTTTATCCACATGGAAGGCTTACATCAGCTAGTACTTTTATTTTGAATTGTTGCTTCCGCCACTGCCAATTTGGAGCTTTAATTTAGAGCAAACATAAATAGCTTCTGGCCGCTACTGCAGCGGCAATGGATGCATCCTCCACATCGCTACTTCATGCCAGAGATTGCACAGCTAGTTTATGCGCTTTATCACGTTCTCAGCACCATCTCAACATAAATTTTCAGCACTCGCACTTCCTCCTCCCATACCGTTTCGTCTTGCAATTCTAACGTCACTTTCCCTACTGTGTCCGCTATTGCACGGCCTCGCATACTTGCCTGCTTTTAGTTTCCTCAATCGGGCATTTTTTTCCAAGGGGGGGCTTATACTTCTGCGCGCAGGGTGGGCGTTGCTTGCCTTCCAACAATTATGATTTAATTCAGCTCAGATTTTGTCACGGATCTCTGTTATTGCTCCTGCCCCGTCTATTTCTACTTAGTGGTATTCCACTGGTGCTGTCTGGTCCATATTGCTGGAAGCTGGTGTGCTGTTGGTGATTGATCGGAGGTGCTGGGGTTAATCTGCATGACTCAACACCATTCTTTCTCCAGGTGAGAGTTTCTGAACTCTTCTTTTCATGATGAATCTTCAATTCTTCTAATGGAATTTTCAGTCCTAATTCAAAATCCTAATAGAATTAGTGTTTTTTTCATCAGATCAATATGCAAATTTGTACTTTAAGAAATGATAAAAAGGGCTACTATAATTCGTATGCGACAATGTGGTATCCAGGTTAAAGACAAGGTTGACAGGACGTCCGGACGTTCGGCAGACGTGGGCGCTGACCCCCGGACGTCCTGTGACATTCCTGGATAGGCCGTTCGACCGTCCAGTGGACAGTCGAACGGCCCGTCCGTGCGGTCGGACTGTCGGATGCGCGGACAGGCCGTCCGACACGCGGACGGTGAGGACAGGCAGATAGGCAGACGGGCGGAGGGGCGGACGGTGCGGACGCGCGGACGTATGGGCAATTGGACGGTTTGTCAGCTATCTGCCCGTCCGACCGTCCGACGACTAAAATATGGCTCATAATATACCATTGAAAAGGTATTCTGGAGAGCTTTCCAATGGTATATTATGCGTCCAATTTGGACAATAACTCCGACGGTGAGATCCTTCCAAAGATTGAAGTCGAACCAGCTGTCTATCCATCTGACCGACCGTCTAACTGCCCATCTGATCATCTGACCGTCCGACAACTTAAATATGCCTTATAATATACCATTAGAAAGCTCTTATTGAAAGCTTTCCAAAGGTATAATATGTGCCTAATTTGAGATCGGACGGCTCGTCCGCGCGGACAGGCCGTCGGACTCCAGACGATCGAGCGAATGGGCCGTCCGCGCGGACGGGCCATCGGACTCCGAACTGTCGAGCGGACAGGCCGTCCGACCGTCCGAATGTCCGACGACTAAATATGGCTCATAATATACCATTGAAAAGGTATTGTGGAGAGCTTTCCAATGATATATTATGCGTCCAATTTGGACAAAAACTCCGACGGTGAGATCCTTCCAAAGATTGAGGTCTAACTAGTTGTCTATCCGTCTAACCAGTTGTCTATCCATCCAACCGACCGTCCAACTGCCCGTCTGATCATCTGACCGTCCGACGACTTAAATATGCCTTATAATATACCATTGGAAAGGTATTGTCGAGAGCTTTTCAATGGTATATCATGCGTTCAATTTGGACACAAAATTCGACGGTGCAATCCCTCCAAGGATTAGGTGCTAATTATTAGTGTAATTCTTGTAATCTTGTAATCTTTTTTTGTACTTAAAAAGGTCAAGTTCGTCAAGATTTAGTTAGATGGGTGGCTTGCTTGCAATTGGATTATCAAAACCTTTGTATGCTTGATTTAAATTATATATTACCAAGGACTCTAACTTATTTTTTTCCCACCTCTCAATTAAATCAATATTAAAATCGTTAATGTAATTAATATTGTAATCTCCAAGATTAAAAAAGTATTTTAACTTTCTAATTATAAAATCATTTGTACATGCATTATTTCTTATTGCTACCACATTTCTTTGGCTTTAAGATTGTGGCATATATTGATAATTCTATTTATGTTAAGATTTTTGGTCCTATTAGTTGATATTGACAATAGTATTTAAATTTTTTTGTGAAGTTAAGAAAACTATTTCTTAAGATGAAATCTACTTGTAATCATTAAAATATGACCTACTTACTCCAATCATTAATTTCAAAGTATCCATTCTACAAAAATAACATTGTTTAAGATTTTAGAATATAACATTGCCTTAAATGTCAAATTTAGGTGTGGCGACATTAATATATGTTAAAACGTGTGTCGTAAAATCTTAAACAAATCCACAATGTATGTAAAATGAATTGCAATGAGTTACAATACATTGCCCAAGGTAGAATAAATCACTTATTGTGGTAGGTAGTATATGGCCAGGATAACCACCCTTGATACTTAGAATGTTCCATATCCAAAAAGTAATAATTTAGTTTTGTATATTTTCAAAAAACTAGCAATATAAATTAAATATTCTATCTAGAAATTTGAATAGACCTAATAAAATTCACCTACCTAATTAAAAAATGATGAAGTCAATCTTCTTAAGTGAAGATAATAACTCCAAGAATGCTGAAAATTAGAGGAATTACACTAATGATCATCAACTAATCCTTGGAGGGATTCCACTGTCGAAATTTTGTCCAAATTAGACGCATGACATTTCATTAAAAAGCTCTCGACAATACCTTTCCAATGATGTATTATAAGGCATATTTAAGTCGTCGGACGGTCAGACGATCGGTCGGCCAGATGGGTGGACGGCTCGATCGACCTCAATCTTTGTAAGGACCTCACCGTCGAAGTTTTTGTCCAAATTAGACGCATAATATACCATTGGAAAGCTCTTGACAATACCTTTTCAATGGTATATTATGAGCCATATTTTAGTCGTCG